>BQNB010090912.1:1590-27020 GCA_026074375.1 Tanacetum coccineum | reverse complement strand
TACATAGATCATCACAAGTGTGACAAAGCAACAACACTAGGAGAAGCAATCTAGGGAGTAATACATGATTAAATATACACAATCTTTTATTATATTGTTATCACCAGTAGCTTAGTTTATTATTTAGTTTAATAGCTAAAACCAACCAAATCTCTCAAATATATGATTTATCTTCTTTTCTATAAACATAAAAACACAAAAAGAATATTCTATCAACCCTTAGAATTCTGTTAGACCATGATCAAAACCTTCCCAACCTATTCCCCTAGAGAACGATAAGAACCCCCGAGTCTTGCCTATACTACACTACAACGATTAGGTAGACTGCCTAGGGAGTTGTAAAACTTCTTATAGAAGTCCCTTACGACAACCGCAACAAGTTTTTGGCACTGCTTCCAGGGAATAGTTAAGTTCTGATCATAGTTTAGCTTAGTTCTACATGCTTGAATCTTTTCAAGTAAGATTTAATTTCCGCATATTAGCTTCCTCGTAGTCTATCTGTTCTTTGTGTTATCTATCTCGTAAATCCGTCACCATGATACGTAGCACCGTTAAGAGATTAACGAAACCTCTTGACGAACCTGAAAGAGAATTCCAAAGGCGTAGGAAAGCCACCCTATGTTCACATCTAAATGAATCTCTTGCTATAGCCGGAAGAAACCTCTTTGATGATGAAGCATCCTCTTCCTACAACACTGAAGCCAACCCGTCAACGCCTCTGAAGACCATACACGAACACTCTCATCCTAATTCCTTTGGCTTCCTAAATTTAATTACCTTTCCAACCGAACAAATAGGAAGAATCATCGACTCACGCGACATCTGGTTAATTCAAAACACGTGCACATTCCAAGGATTGAGAAACGAGAACCCCCTCCGTCATATTAGGCACTACTTAAGCATCATCGATAACATACAAGCTGACGAAGCCATACGGGATACATCTAGGTTAAGATTCTTCCACTTCTCCTTCAAAGGAAAAGCGGCAGAATGCCTTTGACAGAATACCCCCCACTCAAATCACGACGTGGGATAAACTCGTGCCACAATTCCTTAACCATTTCTTTCCGGTAGGACGTACCTCGGCCCTTAAAGATTTAATCCTCTTATTCAAACAAAGGGACGACGAACCCATCAAAAGTACCTGGATCCGTTTTCAGGACTTAATCAAATAGGTTCCCCATCATGGAATACAAAAATGGCTTCTGGTATAAATCTTTCACGATAACATATCCCATGACGACCATAGGAAACTCGACCAATTCGCCCAATTCCGCTTCGACTCTCTCACCGAAGAAGAAGGGTGGAATAGAATTGAAGAGTATGTCCAATACCAAGACGATATGTGGGACGAACCATCACCATCCATGAACATTTCTTCCATTTCGAAAGCAACGCAACCTACACTCAGGGGGCGTTTCAAAAGGGCCTGTAATCGAATCTCTTTCCTCGAAACACCTACTCGAGAGGTTGGGCTTATAAACCCCTACCTGATTTAAGCAACAAAGATTTAATTCTTAGCATCTATATTCCTTTGCCCATGGCACCCATTGACACCAAACCTCCTTCACATGCCGCCTACGATATGGAGACAACGATGAAGTAGTCAGAATCACTAAAAGATGGTGTCAAGAACCACGGGGTAGTTCACGCAACTTTGAGAGCAGTTTTGTATGCAACTACAAATGTTGCGCTCATCGTTATGGTCACTTCATAAGAAACCAAGATGATACCCATTTCACCCACTATGAAAGTACCGTTAGATGCAAGTTTCGATCAGTCCCCAGCTTACATGTAAGTAACTCAAGCTTAATTTGACATTTGACATCGGAAACTTATACCAAATTTGATGTCTAAACCTGTGTCAGTCTTTTATTTGGTTATAACATAGTTTTTTTCTTTGTATGATGTAGATACTATGTATCAGCAATCACGGTCGCTTGCTTGTATAGCATCATCACATGTGTGTCATCAGTTTTAGCACTCATGAAGAAAGGAGGAATTAACATCATGTAACGGCAGTTTTATCTGGAGATACTAGATTCTGTAAGCTCTTATACCCTACTAATATCATCGAACATAGCCATTAGTTTGTGAGCACCTTAATTATCTGGGCTTCATCGATCATAACTATAACTCCAATAAAGAATATAGAGTAATGCACTTTTTTCACATATTCTAAAACTTCTTGTGTTTAAGAAGGTCTACTTTGAGAACACTATTATAGTATAAGACCACTAAGATTCACGGGATAGTCCTTATAGAAAGGCGTTGTTAGTCTACTTACTAAGTCGCTATATGCTTTCAATATATACAAGTTCATTCAAGCAATTCCTAACCGTGACAAACCAATGCATTAACTTACAACTAAAGTGTATGGCGTGTGCAGCTGTGTTTTGGTATTGTGGCTTCGGCCACTGGAGCAGCAGCAGCGGTTGGATACATAGGAATCAAAGGGAACTTTCATTCAAGATGGAACAAGTTCTGCAATATATATCATTCCTTCTGTCATCAGATGGAAGTCTCGGTCTTTATGTCACTCATATCTACCTTAGCACTTCTATTGCTCGTCTGTCAAGTAGTTGTCCAAGCACGAATTTATCGAATAAGTTTATTTCAGTGTACCATTATATTTCCATACTTGTGTTGGAATGTATTCGAAACTTTTGATAATGGATTGTTTTTTCCCTTAAATCTACAAGAAACATGTTAATCAAATAGAAACTCTACTAAATGATGTAAGTGTGTAAATGTCAACACACAAACATTTTGAATGTACAAATAAGTTAATAAATTAGTGGAGTGTGTAAATCCCCAATATTCTTAAATATTTAATGAAAATAATAAACAATAGAGTGAATATACTTATTTCAAAATTTGGTACTTTTTTTTAATGCGGTACGTGGCAGAGGTCAAGCTGGTACATAACATGCAGAAATTACACAATATAAGAAATTAAAACCAAGCGAAAATTACTGTAGTAACCCATTGGGAATGGGGTTCTCCTGCAGAGGACCATCTTTCTAACATTTTCCAAATTAACCTTACAAATCGTGCAACATTTTAAGTGGTAAACACAATTGGAGCGATGTACACGTGTCAGCCAACCAATGGATCTAAAAACAAAAACAAAGAGGGATAAAAAAAGGACTGGGCCCACGTACAGATTTATCACGTC
This sequence comes from Tanacetum coccineum, assembly GCA_026074375.1. Classification (NCBI taxonomy): domain Eukaryota; kingdom Viridiplantae; phylum Streptophyta; class Magnoliopsida; order Asterales; family Asteraceae; genus Tanacetum; species Tanacetum coccineum. The sequence goes on along the minus strand of BQNB010090912.1, from coordinate 23,842 downwards.
ACATACATGAAAGAAAGTATATATGTTTCAAATCTAACCCTTAACTTTTTTATATTTATAATTTTTTATATAACAAACTTTATTTGTCAAATATTTAGCAGATATCTAGCGCATTTGTTAATAAAAAAAATATTGTTGCCAAGAAGTCTAAATTACGAACAAAATGAGCCCAATGTTGATATGCTTTTAACGTACGTATGATTTTATAAAAAAATATTAAAGTTTGATATATAAATATATATGTTTGCGTTTTTACATAAACAACCCTAAACCTTTTGATATTTATAATTTTATTATATAACAAACTTTATTCGACAAATATTTAGCAGATATCTAGCGCATTCGTTAATAAAAAAAATATTGTTGCTAAGAACTCTAAATTACAAACAAAACGAGCCCAATGTTGATATGCTTTTGACGTACGTATAATTTTATAAAAAAATATTAAAGTTTGATATATAAATATATATGTTTGCGTTTTTACATAAACAACCCTAAACCTTTTGATATTTACAATTTTTTTATATAACAAACTTTATTCGTCAAATATTTAGCAGATATCTAGCGCATTCATTAATAAAAAAATATTGTTGCGAAGAACTCTAAATTACGAACAAAACGAACCCAATATTGATATAGTTTTGGCGTACGTACAATTTTAAACTTTTGTTTATGAAACTAAAAACGCCAAAACTATATTAATATTGAGCTCGTTTTGTTCGTAATTTAGATCTCTTTGCAAAGATATTTTTTTATTAACGAATTCGCTAGTTATTTGCTAAATATTTGACGAATAAAGTTTGTTATATAAAAAAATTATAAATATCAAAAGGTTTAGGGTTGTTTATGTAAAAACGCAAACATATATATTTATATATCAAACTTTAATATTTTTTATAAAATCGTACGTACGTCAAAAGCATATCAACTTTGGACTCGTTTTGTTCGTAATTTAGAGTTCTTCGCAACAGTATTTTTTTTATTAACGAATGAGCTAGATATCTGCTAAATATTTGACGAATAAAGTTTGTTATATAAAAAAATTGTAAATATGAAAAAGTTAAGGGTTATAGGGATAGGAGGAGGAGATACATATATCTTGAACGAGAAGAGGCGGAAGAAAGGCTAATCGATGACTATTTTGGCGACGACGAGTACGAGCCTAAATATCCGGAAGAAAAGTTTAGGCGAATGTATCGTATGAGCTCTACACTTTTTAATAAAATAGTCAACGATATCTTAAGTTATGATGTTCAGCCTATTCCCGAGTACTTTACTTATTTTAGCTCACGGCTCGATGCAACTGGTCGTAAGAGTATTGGTTCTATTTTAAAGTGCACATCCGCCATACGCCAACTGGCGTACGGCACTGCACCTGATGTATTTGATGAGTATTTGCAATATGTTGCATGTACTTCACGAGAATGTTTAGATAACTTTACTAAATGCATTCACGTTTTATATAATCATAAGTTTTTAAGAAGACCAAGTGCAACTGATATTGAAAAAACATATAAATTGCACGAAGAAAAACATGGACTCCCGGGAATGCTCGGGAGTATTGATTGTATGCATTGGGATTGGAAAAACTGCCCAAAGTCATTACATGGGCAGTTCAAAAGAAGGGATCATAAATACCCAACTCTTATGTTAGAAGCTGTTGCGGATCAAAGATTGTGGATTTGGCATGCATATTTTGGGGTTCCTGGGGCGAATAATGATTTAAATGTGTTATATGGTTCCCCATTATTTGATGATGAAATTGCTGATATAGCTCCAGAATGTCCGTTTATAGTAAACGGGCATACATACAGGAAATGTTACTATTTAGCCGACGGTATTTATCCGGAATGGTCTACGTTTGTCAAAACGTTTTCTGTTACAAGGGATGCCAAGACCTTTAAGTTTAAAACAGTTCAAGAAGCTGCAAGAAAAGATATTGAACGGGCATTCGGAGTCCTACAAGGTCGTTGGGGTATTATACGACAACCCGCGCGTGCAATGCAAATCAACAACCTCAAGAGAATCATGTATTGTTGTATAATTTTACATAACATGATATTGGAAAATGAGGGATTTGAAGTTAACCTGAATCATATGTTCGTGAGTCCAGAACCGAACATGGTTAGAAGCTGGGTCGAAAGATGTGATTTACATGTTAGGAAGGCAAAAGAACTTCGCGATAGGAAAACGCACATCGATCTTCGACAAGACCTTGTGGAGCATCTATGGAATAATCAGTAGTTTGTGTTTTTATGTAATGTTTAAGTTTTATGATATTTAAGTTTTTATGTAATGTTTAAGTTTTAATGTAGTGTTTAAGTTTTATGTAATGTTTTATTATTTAATTTAAGTTTTATAAGTTTTTTAATTAAAAAAAATAAAAAATAATAATAAAAATATAATAAAAAAATAGTTTGGCACCAGAAATTCTGGTGCCAACCAATGCCGCTGAATTCTGGTGCCATGGCAATTCTGGTGCCAAACTCCATTTTGCTGACGTGGCACCACTTTTTTTCTATGGCACGAGAAGTTTGGCACGACCGCTTCCCGTGCTCTTAGATTTGAAATATATATACTTTCTTTCATGTATGTGACGTGATAATCTGTACGTGGGCCCAGTCCTTTTTTTATCCCTCTTTGTTTTTGTTTTTAGATCCATTGGTTGACCGACACGTGTACATCGCTCCAAATGTGTTTACCACTCAAAATGTTGCGCGATTTGTAAGGTTAATTTGGAAAATGTCAGAAAGATGGTCCTGTGCAGGAGAACCCCATTCCCAATGGGTTACTACAGTAATTTTCGCTAAAACCAATGTTTTAAAACTTGGCCGGTTTAATTTTCTCCCTGATTAGACAATAGGATTGGATCAAGTCGAGCTACAGGAATACAGACCAAAGGGTTAGCTCTAGGAAGGTTTAAACCAAGTCCTTCATCCATATCAACTCTAGTAAGATTGCCATCAATCCCAGCTTCCAATCAAAGCACTGAATCATAACACCAAAATTTGCATAGATCAGTTTCAACCCTAAGAGCACAAGGTACGGTGGCTGGTGGCTTGAGCCATCGGCGAAAATGCCAACCCACGGCGCGAAAACCACACCGTAGGTGGCGTTTTTGCGTCTTGCGCCGCCACCACCAGCCGAGATGGTGGGCGAAAATGCGACGTGAAAATGCGAGACGTTGTACCGCGTCTAGCGTTTTCGCGTTTTCGTGTTATAGAAAAGTTCCCAATAACACCAAAAAATGTGGTGTTAACCAAGGAGCCACTTTTTGGTGTTATGGGAGTTTTTGGTATTGTGGACAAAAAAGTACACTTCATGGCACCAAACCATACCTAGTGCTCTAAGGAAGCCCCTGGACACATTCTCCTTCCACTCCCAAATGGTAAGAAATCATAGTGTTGTCCTCTCACATCCATTTGTTTCTCTAGAAATCTTTCTGGCCTGAATTCTAGCGGGTTTCCCATGAGTTTGGATCCCTGCCGAGAGCCCACACATTGATGAAAATAGTTGTGTTTCCTGGAATATGGAAACCTGCTACTACATGATCTTCTGTGGATTGTCTAGGAAGAATTAGGACAGGTTGGTGGAGACGTAACGTTTCCTTGATAATAGCCTGAAGGTAGGGAAGGTTTGGTACATCTGATTCTTGTACAAGTCTTTTCATTCTGACAACTTGATCGATTTCTGCTTGTGCCTTTTTCATAACGTCTGGATGATTTATGAGTTCCGCTAAACCCCATTCTGGAGCAAGTGCTACATTGTCTGTTCCTGCAACAAAAACATTCTAAAATTGCAATATAGAAGATTTAGTTAATATTAGCACATAAGATCGAAACCATAAGACGTACACTTAAATATGGTCAGCTTTATTGTTACCAGAATGAAGGCTTTGATGTTCTCTCTTGTCAATTCTACCTCCACGCTTTCAGCTTTTGCGATGTCCATTAACATGTTAAGCATATCATCGTTCCCTTGTGATCCTCTACTTTACTTTCTTTCCTCTTCATGCTCTGAAATGATCCTCTCTACAAGTGCATCAAATCGTCTATGAATATCCTTCACCCTTTTTCCAAATCCTTGCAAGTCTAGATTCTTGAATAACCATATATTATCTGAGAGATTAAACACACCGATCACCTCAGTTATTTCGAAAATCAGTTTCCTTATATTTCCTGCCTCTCCTTCCTCTTCTGAACATCTTTGTCCCAAGAGTACTCTTGATATCAAGCTATTGGACACCTTAACGAGCTCAGCGTTAAGATCTAGTGCTTTCCTAATGCTAGCTTTTTGGGATAAAGATTTATAAAAATGATTAATCTCATCTTGTTGGCCCTTTTCTCACGGATCTTTAATCAACGATATACCAGAAATATAAACTTGAATTTAAACTTTATTAATTCAGAATCTGTCATCAAATCTGAATGACTGTTTACAACATGTTTTCTATTTATACAAATCGAAAAGGTACAAGTGAAAGGTTGTGTTGGTTCGTATGATCTAACAGACATGTCCTTTCCATTATAGCTGCCTATAACTGTTTTTTGTAACTGCTAACTAACTTTTGTAACTGCTTTTAAACTTCCACCAGATTGGGATTAACCCAATAATTAGGTTTGGCCCAATATTCTCCCCCTTAATCACAATCGCTGTGAGTAGATCTTTAAGGTTCTGCATAAGTGCTAGTGATCTTCCTTACATCTAGGTAGGAATCCTCAATTTTTCTGGTTTTTTCCACCTTTTACAGTTGTGGAGTCCTTGTTCATTATTTTTGGTTACTTCACCTTGTTGTTGTGATCTTCCGTAAGTCCCGGGTTGATATTGCTTTCTGGTTGGTTATACCACCAAAACACTTTGTCTTCATATGGGGATCTTGCAGTGATATATATCTTCCTTAATTTCAGGTTGATTCAACTTTGGTTTACACCACGTCCAAGGGACTTTCACTGCCAAACTCGTTCAATGTTTGATATATTAAGTCGAAGTTGAATGGAATTTCCTTCCATTCTTGATATCATGATTCTTCTTGGTTAATGAAATTTTTGGTGCATCTTCTATAGTGTCATAAGTACTGTTGGTTCTAAGTCATCTTCAATGAGATTGGATTGTTCTCCTTTCTTTAAAGGACATTTGTTGCAAATGCCCATACTCCTAGCATTTAACGCATAACATGCTTAATTTTTATCGTGAGTAAATTTATTTGAGTTGCTGTTGATTCTTTCTTGAAATTATTTTCTTGGCTCATGATTGGTTAAATCCACCATCCCAGTCTTCTGAATTGTTCGCTTGATCTTATGTCGTGTGAAAATAGTCTTTCATGAGTGTTCACTGTTCTTTCATTCTTGTAATTTGAGATTTCTCTCAAAAGTCTTCAGTCTTCGATTGTTCGTCTAGAGACCTGTCTTAAATATTGCTTCGTCTAGTGACATGGTATCTAAATCCGAGTATTGTTCGATAGACGCAACAATTTGAAGAAATCTATCCGGTACGGCATTTAATAATTTTCTTACGAGAGTAGAATCTTCATATGCTAATCCGACGCTTGCTGCTTTGTTGATAATACCCGTCAACCTTGTAACAAATGAATCTATTGATTCATTTTCTTTCATCTGTAACATCTCAAACTCCGATTTGAGTGTTTGTTGTTTTGCTTGCTGGACACGGTTTACTCCAACGTGTCTTGTCTTCAAAGCATCTCAAACTTCCTTTGCAGTCTTGTACTTTGAAATAAGTAGCAATTGTTCTTCTGGTAATGATTGATAGATGTAGGCGATAGCGATTTTATCTTTCTTTGTATCGACCTTAGTTGTTAAATTTGGTTCGATCATTTCCCAAAGTCCATTTGCTTCTAAAATAACTTGCATTTGTATTGCCCAAGTTGTGTAGTTTGCCCCTTTCAACATAGGGCATTGAAAATGGGTTGTTGACCCAATTTCTTTTATTTTAGAAGTACCCTTTTTTATTTTCTTATCATCTTTCCCGGACATATTAAAACTTTTTGTTTATAAGCTTTTGAAAAGATATTTACTTAAAAACTAAAAGAGTAACTTTTCAAAAAATAAAATAAAAATTATATATGTAGAGGGACTACTTATGAATAAAACTAAAGATGGAGGGGTGTTATTATTTAAAAAACCCGGTAGGGTTTTATAACCCTTTTGCCCCGTCCCCTTTTGTGTTATCACTTCGCCTCCCTTTTTTTGTTTTGGGAGAGTTCGTCTCCTTTGGGACCTTTTTGGTCTTCCTCTTTCTCCTTTCACTGTGGTGGTTAACAACCGTTTAAGATGGCCGGTTTAACCGTTCTTCTTCTCCACTGTTACGTTCTGAAGCAGTGTGTTCCCTTGATTTGTTGTGCGAAATTAGGGTTTCGCAAAAATTGGGGATCTTTGAGATTCGTCCAAAATTTGGGCGTTTTTTTGGGATAACTCGAATCGATTGATGATTCGATTAAAGGTGCGGTCCTTGTTTTCTTTCGGAAACAGGTGTGTTCCTTCCTTTTTGGTGATTCTGATTTATGCCCCTTGATGATGACTTAGTTATCCGTTCGTGGTTTTTGTTTTGAATTTGTTTTCGGATTTGAAGTTCTTGAAAAAAAATTGAAACTTTTTACAAATGGTGAAACCCCTTATTTGTTGCCAGTTGATTTAATCCCTGGGTAACAAAAGGTTGGATTCCCCTTTTTTTGATTCGAGTGTTTGAAAAAAAACATACGAAATGATTTCTTATTGTTGTTGCTCAATCGGATCTTTGCAACAGTTTTTTTATGCCGAAAACGAAACTGGTTTGTTGATTCAAAACAGGAACACAAAACTGGTATATGATGATTTGGTTTGCAACCAAACCAAGCTCGCTCTGATGCCAAATGTTGGCCCTTTTCTCACGGATCTTTAATCAACGATATACCAGAAATATAAACTTGAATTTAAACTTTATTAATTCAGAATCTGTCATCAAATCTGAATGACTGTTTACAACATGTTTTCTATTTATACAAATCGAAAAGGTACAAGTGAAAGGTTGTGTTGGTTCGTATGATCTAACAGACATGTCCTTTCCATTATAACTGCCTATAACTGTTTTTTTGTAACTGCTAACTAACTTTTGTAACTGCTTTTAAACTTCCAGTAGATTGGGATTAACCCAATAATTGGGTTTGGCCCAATACATCTTGCCTAACTGGAAGGAGCAAGTCAATAGTTGCACTACTTAGCAGCTGTGACATGTCAATCTTCTTCATGAATTTCCAATAGAACCCGTGAGTAGCAAAAGCAAAATCTTTGGACACGTAAGTTACGCACTCAGTTGCTGAATTATAGGGTCGATCTAAAAAGGAATTTTCACAAGTTTTAAGGAACTCTTTTGCCGCATCTGGTGAACTAACTACAACACAAGGTACAGATCCCATTAAGAGGCGAATAACTGGCCCATATCGGAGAGGGAGAGCTTATGAAAAGCTTGATGGGGGACCGAAGCAAAGAGGTGTAGATGCCCAATGATGGGAATAGCAAAGGGGCTTGGTGGAAGACGAGGTTTAGAAGAACTAGTAGATTTAAAGAATGCTCGGATCAATAATGTGGAGATCATTAATGTTAGAACGATGAAGAAGTAGGCTTGAACATCTGCCATGGTTATGCACTTATGTGAAGTATTGAAATGTTGATGTCCTTATATAATCAAGAGTGTTTAATTTTCAGAGATGCAACCAAGATCAAATATGTCCGGCCGTAATATAATAGAATTAAAATTTTCTTTACCTAAAAAATAGAGTTGATTTTTTTTTAAGTATAATAACTAAATAATACTATAAACAGATTTTGATGACCGGTTGGATTTCAGATGCATTTAAAAAATATTGATGTTTTTTTTCAAAAATTAACACTAAACCGAAAAAAATTATATATTTCACTTAATCGCAACATATAATCATGTACTGCTATGAGACCATACACAAACTTAATATTTCAACTTTTTTTTAGAACGACAATTTTTTCATTATCTCACAATATATTTCACACATGCTTTCAGCGAGGCTTAAAACCAAATCTAAATCCTAAACCTATGAACAAACCAAACGGACCCTTAATATTTCACTTAATAAAAGCTTATAAAAGTTTGTAATAGTAGCCACGATGTTTATCAGCTTAATTACTAATAATTAGTTTGGTTAATAATCTTGACAAAAAAATGTGGTATGTAAAACAAGTATGATTTATAACAATTTTGCCAACTAATTTACGATGTTTGATCTCGTCACCACAATGCACAAAACAAGTAAAGTTTTTCCTTTTTTTCTTTTGGAATGTTGGTGTAGCTACTTAAGAGTTGTTTTCGGTTGTTTTCGGTAAAGAGAATATACTTTATAATCAAATACCTCGTAAAATGACTTTTTATGGAGTTATTGAAATCAATTTTGTTATTTTCTTATGCTACATAATACTTTCAAAATTCTTACCTATTTATTATGCTAGAGAAATTTATTTTTACATAGATTTCTACTACAGACTTCGTTACAAAATTTTGTTAAGTTAAAGAGTGTACATGTTATTTATTTTGTAAAAATAACTTATTAACCAATGATTTGATACAAGACGAAATAAAAAGCCATTGGATTTGGCAATGATTTAACAAAAATATACTAATGCAATGTATTTGTATATATTTTTAGAGTCACATCAGTGTTGTAAATATTTTTCCACGACAAAAGGTGTGATCAAAATTACCCCTGCGACGAAGTTGACTAGGAGGCATCTTTTTTCCTTTTTGAACTTTAAATAAGAAAAAGTCGTATGAATTGTTTTATTCTTTCAAACACGGGCATCCATGGTATTATTTAGGGTGACCATTCTTCACGCAACGCAAACTCGACATTAAGTTAAACATATTTGAGTTGAGGATAAATAGGTGTGGGTCAAAAATAGGTTAACCCGCTTAACCAGTTTAATAAACGGGTCGAACCAACTAGGCTAGCTCAGTTGGCCATTAAGGGTGACCTTGAGAGGTTGTTACTACATGCGAGAGGTCTTAGGTTCGAGTCTCTCTGTGGGGGTTCTCCTTCAAGGTGATAATCTGTAGGGTTCTGCCGCATAGATGCGTCGATTCGAGGCTGGCAGGGACTCCCTTGGGTATGTACTGTGGAATCGAATCACTAATTATTATTCGAGGCTGTCAGAGACTACCTTCTGAGTAAGCACTGTAAAATCGAATAACTAACTTAGTAACTGTACTAACTTGTCGTTCCAATAAAATTAAACGAGTCGTGTTTGGGTTTAATAACTATTAAATAGGTAAACAAATGAACCCGTTTAGCTATATACAAGCCTTTAAATTTAAAATATAACTTGTATTTTATGTTGAACTTGATTTAAATATATTTTGATATGTACTTAATATGAGTAAATTACAATTATAACTCAGATATAATTGAAATTGTTGTATAATTATTTGTATTTATCATTTTTTTACATCTTTATATCATTTTTGCATTTAAATTAATTAAATCGGCAAACCAGCAATCTTGTTCATCGTTTGACCTATTTATTTAAACGGGTTACATGTGTTATGCATGTCTGTGTTAGGGTTGAGTTTATTGCCACGATTAATAAATTGGTCGTGTTTGGGTTGAGAATATATAACTCGCCAACCCGCGAACCTGAATAAATCAACCCAAACATGACTCGACACCTCTAGTATTATTGGTGTTTATGCAGACTAATTTAGCCTCCATTTAATTTTCTCATGATTTCTTGGTTAGACGTCAATTTGGTAGCCGCCGTAGAAACGGCAATTTGACAACCATCGTGGTAGCCTACTGTTCTAAAAATAAATATATTTTTTGTTATTACAGTATTCGTTACAAACTTACAATAATTTTACGAATGACAAGAAATGAAGGTTTGAGTAGCTTTAAAAAATATCAAACTAATTTATATAAAAACCGTAAAGTACCTGCATGATGTTGCGGGAGTATAGCCGGAAAGAACATGTAATGAACTTTTTGGCAAGTAATTTTTTTCGGTGGTACACTTTTCATGACAAAAACTTATTTTACGAGCAATGGTTTCCTATCTATCATATTTTATAATAGAAATTCTATTCATTCTTGAAATGTTGAAAGTAAGAATTTTTTTGGCATCTTTTTGGAATCTTTGCTCATATATAAACACATATGTTCTTACCTCTCTCTATCTAAATACCTATCATCTTTATCTCTCTTAGCCTATTAAACACACCCTAACCGCCGCCGCTACCCTATGACTCAGCAAAACCGGAACCCTCCTCTACCACCATCCCTCTTCGCCACCGTCATCGTCACCAAACCGTCGTCGTCACCAAACCGCCGTCGTCATCAAACTCGCCGGAAAAATCAAGCTTTTCAAAAAAAGAGAAGCACCATTGAAACCACCACTCCATCGTGAACCCAACCATCAAAGAAAAGAGACCTCCAAAACTCACGGCCATCAAAAGAGGTTTTTAAGATATGAGATATTTTTTGAGTTTTATAATATATCTATGACTATTATTTATGTTTTGAAGGTTTTGTTTATAGATCTGTTATACACATGGTCACAATTGCCGTAAATCAGAATGGTATATTCTTAAAGTTGTAATATTGTATAAATGGTTATTTTGTAAATTTTGTTATAAAGTTTATCTTGTAGATTTTTGTAGAACCGCTGCTGTTACCGTCGTCTCTATTGCCGGAATATTCGCCGACGTTGACAAGTGTAATTTGTTATAATTTTGAATTTGATCATTGTGATACTTTTAATTGTATAAATGACAATTATTAAATGTTCTTGACTAACTTAAATTGTATATTTAAATTATACAGGACATAAATGGCTAAATTATATATAAATGGCAATCATTGAATGTTATTGAAATATTCAACAAATTGTTGAAAACCGAAAATTCATTATAGAAAGTTTACTACATTAATTGTATAGTCTAATTATATTCTAATTATGTTTTGCAGGATGTGATTAGATCTTTGAATATGAGAACAAATGATGTTGTCAAGTTTTCATTGTGGTGGTCTTCCGATGATTTAGATTGTTAAGGAAACGCGAAAATGTTGAAACTGAAAATGTATTTTAGGGAACAAAATGGCAAAGAATTTATGCAACTTTTACGAATTCTAAGAGTTGACTAATATATGATACATGGTTTCTAATTCTACTAAGAGTTCGCATATCGTTAATTAGTTGCCGCTATAAATATGTTGAAATATCGCATGTTACATCCGTTTACAATTACATTTTGATATTTTCACGTTCTATTTTAAATGTTACACGAAAAACTTACCAGAATATCGTATGTTGTTAATTATCTGCCGTTAGGAATTTTCGCCGCTATGCGCGAGTACTCGTCTAGTAATTAAAATAAAAAGCCAATTTTAAGTTAGTGGGAAAAACTTAACATTTGTACTTTTATTTTTTCATGTTTTCAATAAAGAGATAAATTGATATTGATATATAAGTATAATCTAGTTACTTTCGTACACCATAACTTATGAAATTGACATATTTATAATTTATCATAACGTCGTGGGCTACAAAAGCGATAATCACACTCCCATCATCGTTTACACCGCCGTCCATGTCATCGGGTCCTCCCATCCGCCGCCTTCTCCTTCTTTACTATTGATTCTTCTGCTCATTTGATTTGCGTCATACACCATTAATCAACTTTTTTTTTCATTTTCTTTGAAAATTATTGGTTAGTAGGTTTGCGTAATGAATTTTATTAGTTGTATTTTTTATTGAGATAGTGTTTTGAAAATAATTTAATTAAAAAAATGGTTGATACATCTGTTGGATTATAAACAAATATAAATTATATATGTCCGGGAATTTATTCGAGCCTAAAGGGACGCACACGTTAATATGTAGAACAATGTATTTAATATATTAATCAATGTTGCAAAAATGACGAGTCGCTAGCCGGACGGTCGACCACCCTGTAGCCTGTAATCGGTCTAGGCGCGATTAATCGGTTTTGCAAATTTTGTATATAAATTTCAAAGTTACTTGTATGAGATGGATATAACACTTTAAATACACTAAAATTAAATGAATTCAAAGTTACATTGTTCAAAACATTGACATAGATAATAAAAGTTAACAGTTAACAATTCAAAGTCACATTGTAAAAAAAATGTTTGACTTTCGTTGACCGATTAGGCCGATTTGACCGATTTTTGACCGATTTTTGACTAGACCGATTTTCACCCGATTTGCCTTATTTTCCAAGGTGTATGACCGAGTAGCTTGGAATCGGCGATTACAAGGCTGCCTAGGCCGATTTTGCAATATTGATATTAATGTAATATATTAATTAGTGTTTTAACAAACGATCGTTAAATGTTTAACGAGAAATAAATATTAAGTCGTTAAATGGTTTAAAGGACTAAATATATAAAACCGAATAAAGGAAGGGTGCGGTTTGCCCCTCTCCTTCTCCTAGTCGGCCGAATACCCCTCCAAGAGGAGGTGGGAGACTTTGCTTGCTCACCAAGTTAAGAGGAGTATAAAGGGAGGTCTTAGGGTCATTGTATGCTCATAACTTGAAACCTAAAAAACCCTAAATCTCTCTTTTGTTCTTCTCTTTGTTCGACCGGTTCCAAAACCCATCAAAGGGTTTCGGTTTTTCTCCCTTCCTTGTACAATCGAACAAACAACCCTCTAGGGTTTTTGTTGTGATTAAACTAAGAAGAAGGTGTTTCGTGTGTTGTTAGATTCAAAGACGAAGTGATCGTTTGGTTTAAATACTACTAGTACTAGCATAAACATTGTTTGCTAAAAGCGTATTGTGTGTGAATACTTAGAGGGGTTATCTTTTTGATCCTTGGTGGTTTCGCGTGGTGTTATACACACGCGTATATTGAAGATGGTGTAACGTTTATTGCTAAAAGCAGTGTAATGTTTCTTGCTAAAAAGTACACATCTTCAATCCCTTGTTAATTATAAGTTCTATACATGCTTGATCATTCCGCTGCGTACTCGTGATATGTTTAATGGTTAAGTATATCTAAAATCCCAACAGTGACATCACGAGCCAACGTGTATAATTTGTAATTACAAGTAAATAAAATTAGATAAAATTAGAGTTCTTGATTAATTTTTAAGCCCTTTGGGCGTTTTACGCATCAAGATTCGATCTTTGTGCATCAAGATTCGATCTTTGTGCATCAAGATTCAATCTTTATTGGTTATAAAATTAATTAGACAAATTCTATGTTGTATGCAATTTTATGGATAAAACTTGATATATTTAATTGTAAATTGATCGGCTTTATGTTTAAATTAATTGTTAATTTGGCATCCATGATAAATACATGCAATTTATCATGGAAAGATATGTGATATTAATCTTGTTGATTGTTAAAGAATTTTTATGCAAATATGATGATCAAGAATTAAAACATAGACATTAAATTTATGTGATTTCGATCCACGACTTTAAAAGCTAGGGAAGACCTTGGCAATGTCTTAATGGGGCGTAAAAGTTGTTTAAAATTTTATGTGCTATGTGGTGTATATTTGTATAAGGCTTACACAATCGATTATGTCGATGGATGTGGCCGGAGTTTATAGGATGAAGGAGCCTTATATGGATATATACATGTTTTTATTATTAGATAATTAGGATCATATATTGATATTTGCATGACTTAATTGTTAAGTGCTATTTTTGAATAATTGTTATGTGAACTAGTATTGTGCTTATATTGTTTTATTTTAAGTTTGACTTGTGAGAAAATAAAAGGGTTATTCGAAAAATAAATATAAACATGACTAATTATTATGAAATTAGATTTATTATGGACTATTTATAGTTCATAAAGTGTGATGGCGATATCGTTGTGGTGAATGGAAGAAACCACACAAATAACAAAGAACAAGGAATTCGATAAACCCTCAAAGGGTGCCCAACCGGGACTTCAAGAGAAAACTCTTTTTTTTCTATAAACTCATCATAACCTTCCAACACCTAAACCTATTACATTTATAGGGTAAGAAAGTCAAACACAATCTTTGACTAGAGAAAGTCAAATACAATCTTTGACTTTTCAAATAAAGAAACAAATCAATTCCTAAAATCTAAACATATCTTTAACAAAAATAATAACATTAAAAAAGATAGATTGACAATTATAAATTGTCATTTTCCCCTTCAATCTCTTCAAAATAATTAAACACTTGACTTCACGTGTTGACCGAAGAACCGACGGCTAAGCCAGAGGAGTCGGAGCTCGAACATGCCCTGCATCATTCTCCTCCTCTTGAAAAAAACTCGTCCTCGAGTTTTATCCTTCCAAGTCTCAAACTCTGAAACTTTCTAACCCCCCTTCGTTTCTTTAACACGGCTTCTCTTTGGAGAATCACGTTCCATCATGCCAACCATTCGATGATCTTGAAGGTGAAGTGACATCATCCTCACTCACGTGGCCGTTGCCTCAGGCGGCGACTCTACGGTTAGCTTGATTTTGGAATCCGTCTTGAATTTCCTTTACTTTTGTAAGGAGGTCTTCATTCCCTACGACACATGGTCCTCATTGGTTAGTCGAGTCGTTGCCTCGGTCGGCGAATCTACGAGCTATGTAACCAAATGGCTTTCCACGTCGCACGGATCGGGATCGTTGCCTCAGGCGGCGTTCTACGATTACCACCCCTCGACGAACACGTCCGGCCATTCGTACCTAGCAGCTCTGATACCAAATGATGGCGATCTCGTTGTGAATGCAAGAAACCACACAAATAATAAAGAACAAGGAATTCAATAAACCACTTCAAGAGAAAACTCTCTTTTTTCTATAAACTCATCATCTTCTAATTTTCCAACACCTAAACCTATTACATTTATAGGGTAAGAAAGTCAAATACAATCTTTGACTAGAGAAAGTCAAATACAATCTTTGACTTTTCAAATAAAGAAACAAATCAATTCCTAAAATCTAAACATATCTTTAACAAAAATAATAACATTAAAAAGATAAATTGACAATTATAAATTGTCAATTTCCCCTTCAATCTCTTCAAAATAATTAAACACTTGAATTCAACGATATCGCCATCATTTGGTATCTGATACCAAATGATGGCGATCTCGTTGTGAATGCAAGAAACCACACAAATAACAAAGAACAAGGAATTCAATAAACCCTCAAAGGGTGCCCAACCGGGACTTCAAGAGAAAACTCTCTTTTTTCTATAAACTCATCATCTTATTGATTTTCCAACACCTAAACCTATTACATTTATAGGGTAAGAAAGTCAAATACAATCTTTGACTAGAGAAAGTCAAATACAATCTTTGACTTTTCAAATAAAGAAACAAATCAATTCCTAAAATCTAAACATATCTTTAACAAAAATAATAACATTAAAAAGATAGATTGACAATTATAAATTGTCAATTTCCCCTTCAATCTCTTCAAAATAATTAAACACTTGACTTCACGTGTTGACCGAAGAACCGACGGCTAAGCCAGAGGAGTCGGAGCTCGAACATGCCCTGCATCAGTATTGATAACGGCCACCAAAGCTAGCCTAAAGATTAGTGATATATAAGCATAATAATAGACGTACTTTATTACTCCATCCGTCCCACTTTTATTGTGCTCATTTGACTTTTTAAAGTATTTCTTTTGCAACTTTGATTATTAATATTTTTGTTTGTGTTATATGATACTTGATGCAAAATATATGAATGAATTGATTTTTAAATATATTTTCATTGGTATAATTTTCATAAAGTATTATATAACACAAACAAAAATATTAAAGATTAAAGTTGAAAAAGAAAGACTTCAAAAAAGTCAAATGAGAACAGTAAAATTGAGACGGATAGAGTATTATTTTTTTACAAATTTGCTATGCTTTTTCTCTTTCAGTATTTTTCACTAATTAATTTTTCAAATATATTTGATCACATCTTTAAGATTAATTTAAAGCGTAAGTTTTAAAAACACGTATATTTATCATTTGTAAAAAAAAAAATAGAAATACCCTCAACTAACTTTAAAATTCAACATACATTAATGGTAACTTTTTTAAATGGACACAACCACCCATATGAAAACTGTAAAGTTTATTCAAATATTGAATATCTTTGGTCAAAGACATAGATATGGGTGGCAAAATTGATTCATTTTAACAATGGCTCATGATATAAATACCCCTCAAAAAAACCATTTGTACCTTCCCATGTTTTTTGATTTTTTTTTTTTTTATAATTTTATATATGTTATAAAACTGTGACACGGAAAAACGGACCGAGAGGAAACATCTAAATTAAACAGGTCAAAAGTATGAAAGACTGTTTTAAAAAAATTAGGAACAGAAAACTGATAAAACAAACTGGTTGACAACTGTAAAAAAGGGGTATAAAAAGGACTTCTTTGTTCTTTTTGGTACATTTTTTTGGGTCTGGGCAGTTGGTTTCAATAGTCTGCGCTTGTGTTTACGTACCCCGGATACGCAGCCGCATTTGTACCCTGCTGGTTTTCCGGGTTTGTTTTTCGTCTTTTTAATTTTTTTTTATTTTTATGGTCTGAATGATAATATACAAAGTACGTTACCTAAAAGTGTAGTTTTTTTTTGTAAGTAGGTTACCTATTAATGGACTTAACCCTTATAGCATTCCAACCAAAGTTTACTTGACAAACAACGTAGGCACTTTTTAATGAGTTTCTAAAAAATGATTTTCTATATAAAAGAAGATGAGACTTTTGTTGTATTTGCTCATAACATTGATATTTTCTGAAAATTCATTCACAAACTCTACCATATAAGATATCATATTAATTTTTTTTACTGTGTTTGTTTATAGGTAATGAAATGAATAATCAAAATATCGCAAGTATAATCGTTTGCCGTAATAAATCTCGTTACTATGCACGGTTACTCGTCTAGTCTTTCTAAGATGTATTAATTTTCACACAATACGACACAACGTTTTATGTATAAAAAAATTAAGTTACTAAGGCTGGGCGCTATGGTTGGGTCGACCGACTCGGTCGACCGAGGTCGGTGTCGGTCGAAACCAAAGCGGCTTAGTCGGTCGTGGCCTCAATTGGTCGTTCAGGCGATTGGGTCGAGCTAGCCAACGGTCCATTCCACCTTCATTTGTTTAATATTATAAAAAAACTTTTTAACTTTTTAAATTTAAATAATTTAACACTATAAATATTCACTCATTTCACCATTTTTTTCACAACTTCAAACAACAATTCAAAATACTTCTTCCAAATAAAAAAACTCACCATGATTAACAAGAAAAAAACTCCCCAATCAAAAACTCTAAAATCCCGACTTCAAAAAAGCGTACCACATTTAACACCGGATCTGAATTTTCAACTAACTGGTGCCTCACCACGCATCCGCTTTTGATCC
This sequence comes from Tanacetum coccineum, assembly GCA_026074375.1. Taxonomy (NCBI): domain Eukaryota; kingdom Viridiplantae; phylum Streptophyta; class Magnoliopsida; order Asterales; family Asteraceae; genus Tanacetum; species Tanacetum coccineum. The sequence goes on along the minus strand of BQNB010090912.1, from coordinate 6,443 downwards.
CCGGGTTTTGAATATCCGACACAATTACCACAAGCACCACTAAATAATACTATCTTTTATCAAAATCGTCAATTCCATCCTCCGTATAACAACCAAAATGCTTTCTACCAATCACCAACTGGATTGTATCGTCCTACTATGGATTCATCGACGTCTTCCCAAGCAAAGCAACCTTATTCTCCGCTTAATCGTGTTAATCTTGATATGTATTTTGAGCAGTTAATGTATAGTCAAGAGTATTACCCGACCCACGATTATTCAATAGGTCAAGGTTCGGCTTACGGTTCTTCTCTAGTTGACGACGACGACTCTCCCGTCGAAGAGATGTCACCCGTCATAGCTAAGAAGCCCTCGAGGCGTGCTTCAAAGGCCAAGGAGAAGGAGCCGCCAAAAGACTGGACAACGGCGGAAGAGATCGCGTTGTGCCAAGCTTGATGCGATGTATCAAAAAATAGCGAGAAAGGAAAAGTATGAAGATGAAGGGTTTTTGGGACGCGGTTATTAAGTACTTTGAAAAGAAAACTGGTTCAACAAGAGGGTACGACTCGATTCTTAGCAAATGGAAAAATAGGGTTCGCCCTAGATATGGTTCTTTTTGCGCCATCGTCAATAATATTGAACAGAATCACGAAAGTGGTTCGTGTGACCTCGATGTGTACCAAAAAGCTTGTGCAGAATACAAAATAATCTACAGGCATGACTTTACGTTGAAGCATTGTTATTACATTTTGAAAGATCACCAAGGTAGGTTAGAGATTAAGATGCCTGCAGGGGCGAAAAAAGTCCAAGACTTCTGAAACCACCTCGGGGTCAGCATCTGGTGGTTTTAATTTGAACAATGAAGCGGATGAGTTTGAGGAAGAGATTAAAGAAAAACGAGCAATGGATCGTGACCGAGCAAATGCCAAGAAGAAATAATCTGCCTCATCTCGTGAGGGATCTTCTTCATTTGTTGATTTGATAGCCGATAAATTCTTAAACATGAAAAAGGAAAAATGAGGAAAGATGGAGGAGCAACAACAGTCCTATATACAGTTGAAGAATCGGGAGTTGGATAACCGGGAGGCGGAGCGTCGGGAAGCTGTAGAGTTGAAAAGAGAGAAACTTGCAATACAGCGTCGAACACTTGAATTAGCCGAAAGAGAGAAACGGGACAGAGACATCTTATTCTATAATTCAGAAAGCAGCTCCTCTTTGCCCGCAATACAACGAAAGAAGCTGCAGGAGATGAAAGACGAAATCAAGGAGCGATATAACTTAGATTATTAGTTTAAGTTTTTTATGATTATTATAATGTTATTGTTATGTAATGTTTTTATTTTTATGTAATGTTTTTATATTTGTGTAATTTTTTTTATTATTATGTAATGTTTTTATTTTTAATGAAATTTAATTTTGTTGTTAAAAAACTTTGAAAAAAAACTGAAGGTCGTCTTATAGTGGCAAAAAGTCGCATGTAGGTCGCCGGAGAGAGAAAACTGATGTGGCAAGGAAAAATGTAGGTTGATGGTAGTCCTTATAGCGCCCAGCCTTATAGATAAGAAGTATTGTAGTATAATGCGTATTGCAGGGTAATGATCATCACGAAATATAAGTAAGAGTAAATTGCAAAAATGGTCCTTGTGGTTTGGCCAAATTGCAGATTTGGTCCGTCGAATTTCAAAATTGCAAAAACAGTTCGTATTTTGAAGGTTTGGTTCCACTTTTGGTCATTGGTCGACCTGAAATGACTAAAATACCCCTCTTAACGGACGGTTTTTGTAAAAGAACATAAGGGTATTTTAGTCATTTTAGGTCGACCAAGGACCAAAAGTGGAACCAAACCTTCAAAATACGGACTGTTTTTGCAATTTCGAAATTCGACGGACCAATTCTGCAATTTGGCCAAACCACAAAGACCATTTTTGCAATTTACTCTTTAAGTAATTGTGAACTATGGAGTATGTAATAAGTGGGTCTTAATTTGTGTTATTTTTTTTACGTCTAGTAGTGGATTGGCGATGATCACTTTTAATTATTATAACTTTATATAAAAGGCAGCACTCTAGTGTTAATGCATTTAATACCAACCTGGGCTGACCCGCCAGAATTCGCAAGAGCTGTTGGAACCCGCCGGATAACCCGCCAGATAACCCGTCATTTTCGACCCGATCCACCTTATTAATTGTCAACCAAGCACGACTTTCAATATTACTTTTATAATCCCTCTTCTCCCACCTCGTCTCTCTCATTTTCTCTTCCGGCATTATTAACTATACACATGTCCTCAAATATGGTGACTCATCAAACCCACAAAGCAACACAAAGCACATTGATAATCTTTAACATATCCAGAATTCACAACCCTCAACAGATCCAGAAAAAATAATGGCGACATGGCAAACCCACATAACATCAAAACTAAAAAAACAGCGACATGCTATTTTTTTCTTCCTTATTCAAAGAGTTGTTGAAAAATCCAAGAAAATGTAGCCAAGAGATGGGTTTATTGTGTAATGTATATGGCAATATGTATTGTGTGGTTCAGTGTAAGTTTAAAAGTTGTGGTTAACCAAACTTGAAAGGGTGCTAATAAGATAAGCGAGATTGTATACAATATGAATGGTTGTTTACAAATTCTGATGGTTTCAAATGATTGGTTACACGTCTGATTATCTGAGAGACATATAAAATGTTACTTAAAAAAAGTAATAAACATGTTGCCTGACATCGAGACTCATCAGAGAGTCGCTTGAAAAAAAACGAGTTACGAGTTCGGGATAAAACGGTTTTTTTAGTTGTTTTTCATATAGGTTAGAAAGATTAAAGATTGTACACTGATAAGCTGGCCTATTCAAAGAAAGCAATATAGGTGTCGTTTTATGCAATATGGAATACATTTTAGACAACTTTTAATCCGTTTTATTGTTTTTCAGTTCAATCATTTAATAATCAGTTGTTTATTTTCCATCTATCAGCATATAACCTTATGTCTTTGATTGTGTCGTTGTGTGGTGTGTATTTTTATGATTCAAGTTTTAAATTTATATTTTGCCGACTTAACCAAAAACAACACTTTAACGGGCAGTGTACCCGGTCGGTGGTAGATTCGTGGTAAGTAGGGTGTCGAACACTTGAATCGAGGTTAAATCTATCAATTTATTAATATTTTGGTTATCTAATCTAAGTTAATTCTAATCTAAGTCAAACCTATGTTAATCCTATATTAGTTCTAATTCTAATTCTAACAGGTAAAGGGGGTTTTCAGCCTGAGAGACTGGCATGGGTTTGGTGGTGACTACAATCAATTCAAGACACTTTAACCCACGCAAGCAAATTAACAGAAGAGAAAAGAGCGGTCAAGCCTTATGATAGAAAATTGTATTAGCCATCATTAATCCGATTAGAAGTTGGTTTGTTTATTCAGTGCAATGATTACTTATCTCAAAGTGGCATATCATTCTTAGACTTAGGCGGGACTTCATCCTAAGACCTAAACACATTAATTCTGTCACAATTAAAGCATCCGCATAAAGCATCCTTATTTACTGATTATAATCTATCTTAAAGATTAAAGCAATGGTGATCTTGTTAAACCCTAGCTCATAGAGACTTTACCCACTTACTGCTTAATTGCAATTTATACTCTAGTAGTCCACTTGTCCAACTATCCAATGGAATCAGAACGTTATTTGTTGAATTATCTAGGTTCACCTGCTAGTCAACTTGTTCACTAAACCAAAGGCAATATCCGTTAACTAGTTAAGCCAGAAGCGTATCCTTAGCACGAATTTAGAAGGACAATATTTGTGATCCTATGATTCTAGATGTATAAATTACTATATGAAGAGCTATCCCGGCATCTAGATTACTTGGTCCGTATCACTAGATCCAGTTGAATGATAAGTCGCATACAAAAGCACGTAAACAAGTATAAATTGATAAACATAAACAAGCATACAATGATAAATTAAGAAATCGAGATATAAACTAAACCAAACATTCAGATCTTCATAATAATGGCTAATACCCGAAGGTATTAGCCTTCAAACATCATAATTAATACAAGAGTAATGGCTTAGCCAAGGTAAACTAACCGAGACTCTAGGGGTTCCGTTCCATATTTCAATATAGATAGAATTATTTTACTATTATTATATGTTAAATGAGACCAAAAAGACGAAAATGACATAAAAATTCTAGATTTTAATATAACGAATGATACCAAAAACTGAACGATTACAAAAGTATAAGAAATTACACATTGTCTCCTATGGATTGGAATGCGTTGCAAGACCTCTTCTGCTCTTTTTCTCCTCTGAAATTTGACTTTTGTGGTTTAGGTATCGAGAATATGATTTAGCACACTTAAAACTTATTTTTCAGTTTTGTATTTATAGGGTTTGGAGTCGGTGTCGATACGACGTATCCAAGGTATTGGATACAGCGTATTGGGTGTTTCTTGAAGTAGGGACCACGTTTGATATCTTCCAATTCATTCAACCTATATATATTCAATATGGCGTATTGGTATTCTGGATATGGCGTATTGATCATGTTTCCTTTGTGGTCTTTGGTGAGTGTAGGCACGGATACGCCGTATCTTCCTTGATGGATACGACGTATTGGTTGTCAAAACAATAATGAGAACAACTAGTGCAGCTACGAAACCTTGTCAAGGAGATTCTTTTGAATTCTACCTGATCACAGGCATTATTTATACTAATTAACGAGGAACCATGGTTATTACAACTGTATTCGACGAAGTGACAAAGATACTTTCGTCCATATATGTTGTTTATCACTAACCCATTCATGCAGGTTTCTCGACGGAGGCAGCAGTTAACCGATGACGAGTCGAATTCATAGCCACA
>BQNB010090911.1:0-22149 GCA_026074375.1 Tanacetum coccineum | reverse complement strand
GAGAGTAAGTATCGGTTGTTTTGGGGGATAATTGAGAGTATTAGGGTTTTTTAGTCATACCTGAATCAATGAATGTTATCCACATTTTATAGGCTTCAGACCCCGTAGGGTTTCCTTGTCTTTCGGCCCAAGATAAGGCCGATATAACCGGGATCCGACCTTATCTTTAGCATATTTAAATAAGGAGAGTATATCCCTTAATTGACTGGGCTATCTATCCTTAAAATAGCGCCTAAGTACACCGCATGCAGGAGCATAATGCCATATACTTTGCTATCTCCGGCCGCGGCCTGAACGAGTGTCCGTGGCCGTGACCCATAACCCGCGACCCAAGTAGCGATAACAATAATTAGCCCAAAATAGTATTTATGAGTCGAGTCGGACCATACTATACGTCATCACAGTACATGAAAGGGGCAATTATTGTTTAGATCGGCAACTTCGTTTGAACTCGGGGAATAGAAAGTGACAGACTCAATGCCTCCAATAGCCGTCTTATACTAACCGTTAACATATGAAAATAATTACTATATCTTTTAGTTGTTAATTACAAAAGAAAATGAGCGTAGCTATATGGCTCTCTTTTGTTACTTAGCTTTGTATCGTTGTCTTGTTCCTTAAACTATAGCACTTTTCTCACAAATTCTAATCGTAGTGTACACAAGTGCCAAATGTGCAATACATATACATTACATTAGTTACAATTAAATTACAATCTTTTATTAATACCAGACCAGATACACTACAATGGCAAGTGCCAATTATGTCAATAACAAGTTCTTGAAAATAGACATCAAACTTTATGAATTTGTAGACATCATACGTTATATGGTAGTCTATAAGTATTAGGTCGACATGCATACAACCCTCATTATTTAAACAATGGATTCTATATGTGAACAAAACCATCAAACAAATGTACTTCTAGTTACAATTTCAGCACAAGGGCACTTAAACCCCATTCTAAGACTAGGAACCACTCTTGTCTCTAATGGCCTGAATGTCACTTTTGCTGCCAACGACTCTATCCTTAAGAGTCGCCACTCGGTGCCAAACTCCATTGGCGGGGTAGAGTTTCAGTTATAGATAGAGTACAACCGCCAGGGCAACATGGAGCACTTCATGGACCTGCTAGGTGAGTTTGGGCCTATTAACCTCTTCGCCTTAATCCAATCATATCCAAGTGTGAAAAACTAGAATAGAGGTTGAATAGTTTACCGCTTTTTAATTAAAGGTTTTAAATTTGTATGTAAAATTTTAGATTCGATTTTTATGTGAATTCAACACTTGCACAATATGAACAATATACTTATCTAAACAATCAATAAAATGATATGAGAAAGTAATATAATACAAGAGATAAGAGTAAGAACAATCAAACCACAACGCAATGATTTATAGTGGTTCGGTAACAAAGCAACTCTTCGCCCTACTCCACTCCCCGAGCACCAAACTCGAGAGTTTTCTTCACTATGTCAACAAACTCCCTTATGGCGGAAAAAACCGTACACAACGTTGCTTACACCGATTTACGACACAAAGCTAAATGTCGGAGAGTTCTTTTCTTAGCTTAGAATACCAATCTATCACAACACAACTTCACGACTTGTCACAAACTTCGACGACTTCTTCATAACTTAACTTCCACCGCTATAATTTTATCACGACTATCTAACCCTACTTGGTAAGTTTTCACCACTAATTAACTTACTTACAAAGATCCCCAAGATCTTAGTACTACACACAAATATCATTTACATTTGATTTACAAAAATATGTGATCTATGGTTACAACAAGATGCAATACCACTTACGGTGTAATACTTCTTCACTGATGATGAAAGTATCTTCTCTTGACTCTTGAGGAATTAAGCTTGGATCACTTGGAAAAAAAGCTTTTGATTTAAATGATTAACAGGATTTTAGAGAGATATGTGGGCTGTTTTGTGCAGAAAGAATGAGTGCAAAAGGTGAGAAAATTGTGGGGAAAAGTCCAGTATTTATAGGACAAACTGACAGGAGCGTCTACCTAGGGGCGGTCCCCTTAAATAGGTGGGCGGTCCCCTTAATTTTAAGGGGGCCGGCCGTGTATTTAAGGGGGCCGCCCAAGACTAGGGCTTCCCCAGTTTGTCTTTTGTGTAGGGGGAATTTTCTGGAACTTTTCTAGCCGTTTTCAAGTTGAAATTTGAATTTCAAAATGTTATTTTGATAAAACATTTCTTTAATTGTTTGAAAATGTTTTGTAATATTTTAATATGTTTACAACATTTTATAAAAGTGTGAGGTTGAATAAAAATTTTCTTTGATCATAAAATGCATTAAGCATTTATTTATTCATACCTTTAAGTGATGTATTTGTTGAAATAAGAATTTACTACTAATTACTTGTTTACGTTTAATTTTACGTTGAACGTTTTTATATTTTGTGATTATCAAAACGTAAAGATGTGAAAAAATATTAGTAATGTTTTTAGGCATTATATTTTTATCAACAATCTCCCCCTTTTTGATGATTACAAAATTTAAACTCATTAAATGTAAAAAAAATTAAACAAGTATTTAGTGAGTTTCATGTCAAATCTTCCCCTTTTTGTAGAATAAAAAAAAACATCGTCGAGAATTGCTAGTTAAATCAACGGAATAAATGCTCCCCCTTGATGTGTGCTCCCCCTCGTTCGTGGGGCACCAAGTGGAAATCGAGCTATTGGTTTCTTGGCTACAATAAAATAAGTTAGAACAATACAAATGATTTTTAACATTTTAGCCAAGAATGGAAAAATATGGCATACTAGTAATGCAAACAACAATAATCATCCATTGAAGTAAAATAGTATGTGAACCACACTCAAGCATACATAAGGAAAATAACATGCTAACATTCATGAATTTTTAAACTACAAAGAGTCCTATAAACTAGGTATATGCTCTGTTGGACGTTACTTGAAAAAATAGGTGGATGGACATTTATTTTGTGAAACTAAATATAGAGTATGTTTAGGTTTGGTTGAAGAATTATAGCGGCGCCATAGTGCGAGGCGTGGCCTCCACGTTACGAAACAGGCCAAGGCGTCATCTTGAGGCGTGGCGTGCAATAAGGGGCCATAAAGCGGGCTATAGCGCGCTATAGCGTGATTTTTTTTGAAGCTTTAAAAAATTTCATGGATTTGAGCTTATTTACAAGTATTTATGCTTTGGGTTGTATGGGATTCGGGCTTAGTAACTTCGTTACTCAATTTTAAGCCTAGTAGCTAACTAATATTGACCACTCTATAAATATTTTTTGTTGCCTTGAGTCACGCCTTAAAAACGCTATGACGCAACGCCTTACGCTAAAGCTTGAGGCTTGGCTATGCCGCTACGCAACGCTTCACGCTATTTATAGCCTTGATTTCTAGTCTACGCGATTTAGCTTAAAAGTTAAATTAAAAGCAAACGCGTATTGGACCAAAATAAATAGTGACGAATAATAGGAGTCGTAAAATGACCTGAAATTGAGAAATGTTACAATGTTGATTTTTGGTTTCTTGGAGGCTTTGAAAATAGAGGCTCTAGTGGATGCTATGGATGTTGATAATAGTTGATGAATGATGAAGAAGATGGTGTGTTGGAGATGATCATTTGGAGGGAATTTATGGGAAGGAAATGGTTTGAAAATAGAATGAGTTTGAACTAGTTTAAATTATTCTAAATTGTGTTCGAGCATTCTGGGCAAAGATAGCTGAGACTAGGTAAAAGAGGGTCAAAAAGCAGAAAAAATATTGTTTTACCCGTGAAATACTAGGGCGGTCCCCTTAAAATTAAGGGGGCCGCCCGTGTTGAATTAAGGGGGCCGCCCTCTGTTGGTTCCATTTTTCACAAAAAAACGATTTTTCTCAGATTTTTGTGAGAGTATTTCTGTTTTGGTGGTTTATTTGCAGCAAGCCCTATTGAGTTTTATGAGCATATTTAATCATATAACATGTAATAAACACATTAAATTATGAAACCAAAGTGTCACAACTAGTTGATTTAATAAAACAACCAAATGTTTAAGTCATCATAGCAAACAAGTACCTAAAAATAACCAACACATAAGTCTTTCCGAATACATCGGATGATCACCACACAAGTTGTTAATAACATACACATAATGAAGTTAAAAATTGTCTTAAACTACACTTAGCCATCTAGCTCACTTCAATCCTATGTCTTCATTTCTTCTTCTTGCTAAACACTCCTTTTAGTGCCTTTCCAAATGATTTGAAACCTCCGCGCATCTCCTTATGCATTTGTTGCGTTTGGTTGAGCAAGACGGTTTGTCGTTCAAAGAGAGTTTCATCGGTTTGTTCGGAAGCGGAAGGCATTTGGTAGTTTTGGTAGTTGAGAGGATCAAGAGAGTTAAGGTAGGTGGTAGGAGATGGAGTACTTGCACGAGAAGTTTGGACATTATCATCATCATCATCATCATCATCATCGTGTTGATGAGATGACGTGCCTTGATGATGAGAAGATGAAGAAGATACGGAATGACGTGCCTTGCCACGATCACTTCGAGGTCGTCGAGTTTGTTTTAGGGCAAGAGGACGCATGACTCGATCAACAATGTCATAAATGCCATTGTCAAGATGAGGATATGTTTCCATGACGTGTCGATAAAGACGAGTAAGAAACATGCCATACGGAAGATTAGCGGTTGGAGTATATCTAGCACATTGGATTCTTTTGACGAAAAAATAAGCAAGATTGTATTGTTCTTCGGCAACAACACAATACAACATGTGAGCAAGACAAGCGGGAAGATGATCCCGATGTCCTCCTAGTCCGAACACATTTTCTCTAATGAGCTCTTCCCATTGCTTCATGTCGGGGCTTAATTCTTTGGTGAGAATTTGATTTGGATTGAGAGAGACCGTTTGACTTTTAATGGTACGGTCTACCATGACACGTTCCAATTCAAGAAGTCGACGAATGTCGTCGGGAGTCGAGGAATTCGAGTTGAATCATAAAAGAGATTAACAAGAAACCATATTCATTACGTTTTGTACCGTGACTTGGCTATAGAAGTCTAGAATAAATCTTGGAACAATCGGTTCGTTGATTTGAAAGAGACAATTGAAACGAATATTAGTAAAGAGACGCTCGATGTTGTTGGATTTGTAGTAAGCTTGATCAACAACACGACCTTCGTGAATGTTGCGGTTTTCAATAGGTTTGTAGAATTGGGCAATGGTAGGGGAGATGCCGGGAATTTTGGATACTTTTGGTATGTAGGATTTAGTGAGGGATATATCGGTTGTAGTAGCTTTCGGCATTTTGTCACCTAAACAAGTAATCAACAACATAAAATGTTACAAAAAAAATATAATAAGGAAAATAAAGTTTTGAAAAATGACAAATGTGGGACAAGGATTACTTCGACTTTAAAAGTAAAAACCTAAGAAGTGATCCATATGTTCCTTAATTTATTTTTGACTTAATCTAGGATGTCGAAGAATATATATTAGTTATATATTTCAACATCAAGACAATAACCCAAACACTCCCTTATCAATATAAAATTTGTCTAAGCATGTCGAAAAATTATGTATTAAGTGTATATTTTGTTTGACACGTATAAGTTTGTTATTCATGACTTGACAAGAGTTAAATATTGTTTGTTTTGACTAGAAACCATGCTTTAAAGCATTAAACCAAACCAAACCCTTGTATTATTATTTAATTCAAAAAATGTATCAATATATATATGAATTATATATTCTTACTGACTTATACAAAGTTTCGTTAGTGTTTATACACTGACAAAGCTATATGATGGTCATTTTGACTCTAAAAATTGTTCCTAAAGAACCGAACCAAACACACCCTTATTTTTTATAACAAATTATCTTATTGAATCAAAAAGTATTTTTTAGGAATGTAATGTTTTTGATGGCAATGTTATAATGTTTTAACGCGTTGTGTTTTTGGCATGAATCAACAATGTATAAACTTTGTTTCAAAATTAAAAGAAATATGAAAAATATGTATATATGTTTATAAAATTTTTGAACCAAGAAAAAATTTTGTGACTCAATTCTAATGAATGTATTGAATTCTTATGACTACGGAAATCATTGTAGTTATGGATTTCCTAGCTCTAATCTAAAAATTAAAGGACAAAAAAAATATAGTAATACCCAATTTTGATTAAGAACAAAATTGGATGAAATTGAAAAAGATAAGTCATAAAGAAATCTTACGATAGGTGTTTGTTGATCAGTTGTAAGTTGATTGCCCCTTTGTAAGATTTTGGTTATTAGGCGATTTTTGAAGAATGTTTTTGAAGTTTTTTGGCTATGGTGTTCGTATCACAGACAGGCAAAAACGCTAGAGCGGTAGGAGAAAATGAAGAAAAAAAATGAAGTTTAGGTATATAATTTCGACAGAAAAGGGGTGTTTGTTTTTCCACATAGGCGGTCCCCTTAATTAATTAAGGGGGCCGCCCTTTGAGAAATTTTTTTTCTTTGATTTTTGGCCAGTTTTTGTGAGAATGATTATTGACAATTATTAATATAACCTTTGAATAATTTAAAAAATTCTTGACTATTTCGGACCGAGTAAACAAGATGTCAATTCGAGAGGTGATTTAGAGATTAAATTTCTTGCAAGAATGAGGGATTAATTTCTTCAAAAAGACAATTAGTATATTCGATTTGAGATGAGACGGGAATGGACAGCGAAGATAATGAAATAATAAGACATAGTTGAAAATTTCAACAAGTTGATTCCGATAGACGTGGATGATGATTGACATGGATCCGAGGCGATCATCGAGGTCGAAGGGAGTTTGTTTCATCCATATTGTGCCTATGATCTTCATGCGACTAATCCTACTTCTATGTTAATTGTTAACCATTAGCTTGCTCTTCTCGTTACGAGAGTTTGCTATGAGGTCATAGAAGATTTCCATTTTATATACTAATAACAATAATCTACACGAAATAATAGTTCATAGTGAACTAATCTCTTCGAAGCTAGAAAACCAACAAATGGTATTTCTAGAGACTACATTATTTTCAAAGAACTAATTACACTACAACATCATAGTCACATAGACATTTACTTATAATTTAAATTCTAATTCTACGATAGAAAGTTTGAGACGTACCTTAGTCTTTAAATTATCCTTCATTAATGTCTTCATGATGTAAATATGAGGTTCATGGAAACCTTACATGAATTCCTTAAACCGGAGACAAAGAATGTTTGATAGATAGCACACTACTTCAAAGGTTTGTGATGGCTTACCATTTGGTCCCAACGTTTCCATGTATCCGAAGTTATTGTTTCCGAATATGTTTTGCATTTGATTCGAACACAATGCACGGTGAGGCATCTTCCATATTGAGTAAAGCTTGGTTGATGTGGATGATTCCACATTGTGTGATTAGTGTTAGAGTAATTTGTTCAACCTATTGGTCTCACATCCTAGGTTAGGTATTTTTGGAACGGAGGATGAGAGTTTTCATTTCTTCTCAGAAGGAGTGTTTTAGACCTCATTGTGGTTTAGTAATCCGACTAATCAGGGTTTTTAAGGAGGGATTTGTAAAAACGTTTTACCACATCATCACTTGCAATAGGAATTTTAGTATTATTTATAAGTATAAATTTTGGGTTTGATTCTATCAATTTTTCTTTCGACTCAAATTCTTAGGCTTTTACAAACTTTACTTGTTTGGTTTCGCTAGGTGATCCTTTGGTAAAATTAAAACCTAACCTGGATTTGTCTCCGAAATGTTTTTAAGAACTTATTATTTTCTTAAGTGAATGACTACTATCATTAAATTGTGATTAGCCTAGATATTTCTTTTCTAAGCATCTCATTTCAACCTCAAATATCTTGACATGTTTTTACCATTTCTTCATTTACTTCCTTACCTTATTCTAACCTAGATAGTTTATCTTTTAATTCCAGTACTTCATTTTCTAGTTTTATTTTAGCTTGTTTTAAAGTTTTATTTTTAGTCATGACTTTTAGTCCTATTTTGCATAATCTACTATATTCACTATCTAAGTCAATTTCCGTTTAATTGATATTGGGTCATCACTTAAAGTAATTCTGGTTTCGAAAGTACCTCAATAGAAGACATAAGAGAACTTTTCAACCTTTGTCATTTCCTCTTACGATCATCGTGCTATCACTCTAGATCCTCCAACAAACGCCCTTTGATTTTGATATTTTGATTGTTTTGGGACATTCTTCGAGCGAGATGATTTGGATCTACCACTACTTTGAAAACATTTTCTTTCGCCTTTTGTCCCCATTTTTGTCGTCTTCATTTCTTTGGTATGATTTTCTTTCTTCATATGGTTGTCTTACGAATCTTCCTTGTCTTTTGAAGAATTTCTTGAAGTCTCTTACAACCATGGCGTATTCTTCCTCTTCACTATTGGAGGTTGAGCTATCGTCATCACTAGATTCCTAGCTAGCATTCAAGGCAATAGAATCTAACTTGTTCTCTTTTGCTTTTGATGGTTTTGGAATCTTTCTTAATTATTTCTTCATAAACCTTCAAATTTCCAATAAGTTCGTCAAGTGATAGATTTGTTATATTCTAAGGATTCTTCAATCACTGTACTTTTTGGCGCGACACCATTTAGGATGCAATGCCCTACGAAATTTCCTAACATAATTCTTGCTCGAAAAACTTTCATCAAGTGCTTTTAGACTAGTAATAATAGTGTTAAATTTAACAAAGGCACTATCTATTGATTCCTCTTCCGGAATCATGAATTGTTCATATTGTTGAACAAGAAGAATCTATTTTGTTAGCTTTGACATTGAATTATAACGGTTGATGGATTGATTAACAAGTATCCCAAATTCTTTTGCGTTTGACACATAAAAATTCTTTCATATTCTTTTCGTGGTAGAGCATTATAAATTACCATTTTGGCTTCATTATTTTTAGCAAGTTTCTTTTTAAGATCATCATTTTGTTTATGAAAAGGTACAATTTCATCCTTTTTAGTTTCGGGATTATTTTGGATAGGAGGAAAATCACCATCGGTAATAACATGCCAAAGATCTAGATCTTTTGACTTCACATAGGTTTCGAATCTATTTTTCCAATAAATAAATCCATCACTTTCAAATAGTGGTGGTCTTTGCATAGATTGCCCTTCTAAATATTTTTCCGATTCCATAGATCGATTCAAGTTTTAAAATACAATTTATTTTAAAAATCTTGTTTAGCGTGGCTCTTGATACCAATTGTGGAAAACTAGAAGGGGGTTGAATAGTTTACCGCTTTTTAATTAAAGGTTTTAAATTTGTTTGTAAAATTTTAGATTCGACTTTTATGTGAATTCCCACACTTGACAATAATGAACAATATAACTTATCTAAACAATCATAAAATGAAATGATTAAGTAATGTAAGACAGAGATAAGAGTAAGAACAATCAAACCATAAACGCAAGGATTTATAGTGTTCGGTAACGAAGCACCTCTTCCGCCCATACTTCCACTCCCCGAGCACCAAACTCGAGAGTTTTTCTTTACTATGTCAACAAACCCCCTTATGACGGAGAAAAACCGTACACAACGTTTGCTACAAACCAATTAACGACACAAAGCCTAAAATATCCGGTTCTAAACATAGCATCGAACCCATCTGTCACAACACAACTTCACGACTTGTTCATTTGCTCACAACTTCATGACTTCTTCACAACTTAACTTCACCACTCTACTTATATCACAACTATCTAACCCTACTTGGTAAGATCACCACTAATTAACTATACTTACAAAGATCCCCAAGATCTAGCTACTACACACAAATATCAAATATACAATTGATTTACAAATATGTGATATGGTTGCAACAAGATTGCAATACACACTTGAGGTGTAATACTTCTTCACTTGATGATGAAAGTATTCTTCTCTTGCACTTGAGGAATTAAGCTTGGATCACTTAGAAACAAAGCTTTATGATTAAATGATCAAAGGATTTTAGAGAGGATATGTGGGCTGTTTTGAGCAGAAAGAATGAGTGCAAAAGGTGAGAAAATTGTGGGGAAAAGTCCAGTATTTATAGGACAAACTGGGGGAGCGTCTACCTAGGGGCGGTCCCCTTAATTTTAAGGGGGCCGGCCGTGTATTTAAGGGGGCCGCCCAAGACTAGGGCTTCCCCAGTTTGTCTTTTGTGTAGGGGGAATTTTCTGGAACTTTTCTAGCCGTTTTAGGTCCGAAAATTTGAATTTCAAAATGTTTATTTTGAATAAAACATTTCTTTTAATTGTAGAAAATGTTTTGTAATGTTTACAACATTTTATAAAAGTGTGAGGTTGAATAAAAATTTCATTTGATCATAAAATGCATTAAGCATTTATTTATTCATACCTTTAAGTGATGTATTTGTTGAAATGAGAATTTACTACTAATTACTTGTTTACGTTGAACGTTTTTATATTTTGTGATTATCAAAACGTAAAGATGTGAAAAAATATTAGTAATGTTTTTAGGCATTATATTTTATCAACACTCAAATTGAATATACTGTCTTCACAGTTAATCAACAAACACATCTTGCTGAATTTCCTCAGATAGACTCTGGTCTAGCAGTTCATGTGTTTAAGCAAGGAGATGACCCTATTGATGTCATTAACAAAATTATGTCATTTCTATCTAGTGTCGTCACATCTCGTTTCCCAACTACCAACAATCAGCTAAGAAATTATTTCAACCCAAGACAACCAGCAACTATTCATGATGGAAGGGTGACTGTTCAACAGGTTTAGGGGAAACAAAGTTCATTTGCTGCTGGTACTTCTGGAAAAAGGGCTAACATCTCAGGAACAGGAGGGAATAATCAAGGTCAACAAAGGGTTGTGAAGTGTTTTAACTACCAAGGGGAAGGTCACATGGCAAGACATCACCCAAAGCCAAAGAGGAAAAAGGATGCTACATTGTTTAGGGATAAAGTTCTTTTGGTTGAAGCACAAGGATCTGGTAAAGTTCTAAATAAGGAGGAATTGGCATTTTTGGCAGACCCTGGAGTTGCATAAGGTTCAGATACACAGACGATCATTACACACAATGCAACTTATCAAGCAGATGATTTGGATGCATATGATTCTGACTGTGACGAGATCTCTACAGCCAAAGCAGTTCTTATAGCCAATTTGTCTAGTTACGAATCAGAGGTTCTTTCTGAGGTACCACACTTTGAAAACACTCATAATGATATGCTAAATCAAAGTGTGCAAGAGATGCCGTATTCTGAAAAAACTCATCTTGTGAATTATCCATAGAATGAGATAACTAGTGATAGCAATATCATTCCTTACTATCAGTATCTGCTTGAAACACAAAATGCAGCTGTTTAGGATACAAATTCTTATGCACAACAAGATGCTATGATATTATCTATGTTTGAACAACTGTCAAATCAAGTAACTAATTGTAACAAGGTAAATAAAGACAATCTAATAGCCAATGAATCCTTATCCGCTGAGCTTGAAAGATACAAAGAACAAGTGAAATTGCTAGAGGAACGACAAAATGTGGATTTAAGTATTAGAGAAAAGCTTATAATAGATGATATAATTCGGGATAAAAATGCACAGTTTGCGGATTTTGAAAAGGAAATTAGCTCTCTTAAACAAACTCTTTCTGAACAATTAAAGGAAAATGAATCGTTAGTAACAACATTTAATGTTTTCAAAAATGAATCCAAGGAAAAGGAAGCTAAGAATATTGATAAAGAAATTGCTTTGGAAAAAAAGTTAAAGAACTAGACAATATTGTTTGTCAAATGGGTCAATCCACGCAAACTATGCATATGCTCACAAAACCACAAGTTTTCTATGATAACAACTGATGTGTTATAAAAGCTTTAAATTTATATTTCTAGAATTATCTGATTTCCAACTAACACACGGGTAAAGTATAAACTCCCGTTTATAGTATAGGTTTAGGGTAAGACCAGGCTTATCCACGGTATTTGGGTTATTCTTAGAAAGGGGTCTATTAAATTTACGAAAGGTTTACCAATGACCGTGCACGATCTAAAAGATTTCAAGGAACTTCAGGATAATAAATGATGATTTGTTTAGGGGATGATAACAAATTATAGGTATAACTTGTAGTGATAATGGTTTGCAAGAATAAAAGTATAATCCGATTAAAGAAATGGTTATTTACTTAAATGATTGTCTTATTTATTCTAATAAAAAAACCTTTCCGGCTTTACTTTTTGATTACAAAAATGGCTTTGAGTTCGATTCATGTTAGAAAATAGGAATATGGACTTCTTAACCATGTTCGTTAGACATAAGTATAAGCGTTAAACCTTTTTATCCACGGTTAATGATCATTTTATTAGCCAATGCCTGAAAGGCTATAAATCTAATTATCAAAAAGCCAAACAACTTGAAAACAAGCATATAGCCGAGCCTTTTGACCTATATCCGGACTAGTATGATGATCAAATGATGATTAAAAGATCCGAGTGTAAAAACATCAAGTTCATATTAATAATTTCCAAATTCATTAGTTTATCCAAGTTAGATCCATAGTACCCTCATGATCCCCAAACAAACATGTTTAACTACTCCATATTCTGCAAAGATTCAAACACATGAATAACATGATCAATTCAGAATTCATAATATAAAAGTAGGAAACGTGTTTATACCAAATTCAATAGCAAATAGTTCACTGCTTACAAGAATCCTCCTTCGAACAGATATTATAACAATTTCTAATTTCAAATATAATGACTATAACAACTCCTTAGCACAAACTTTTGAGATCAAATAGTATCTTCCTTCGATTATAACCCGAAATGTGCTGAAGAACAAGGTGATTCTCCAACAATTCCACTAGAACAAATTCCCTAACTATTCTTGATCAAATATGAAGTGAATTGAGATTGAGAGGTGTGTGTTTAGCACCAAATTTATGCTCAATTTATAGGTGAGGTTGGGACTTCAGTTGTGGGAAATGGCAAGCCAAGAGTTGCATCAATAATGGCAATCATTATGATTTTTGAGTAACTGCAGGAAAAGTGCGCCACACAATATAAATTGTGCGCCGTACTTGGTGTTTAATTAAATTGCATAAACTCCGCTATGAAGTATGCCTCAAAATAAGAATTGTGTGCCGCACTTTGGCCTCGTTCATTAATTCTTCATTAGATTCTCTTCTAGATTCTTCTTATAACGACCGTTAGTATATTTAATGACATAACTTTGTGCTTTTAGTCCTTTTCGTCATCTTTGGTCCTGAAACAATTATTGCACAACAAAACAACCAAACTTTGCAATATTTTATGCGTTAACATATATATTTTATGTATTTTTGAGGGATATTTTATGTATATTTGGAGCGTTATTAACAACCTTAAACAAGCTCTTAGTTTTTAAAATCCTTTCTATCTTAAGAAAGCTCAGCAGATTAGTCCAATGCTTTATGATGGTAATGTTATTGCTAAGGAAACCAATGTGATTTCAATTGCTGATTCGGAAGAGACTTTGATGCTTGAGGAAGAGAGTCGATCCAAAATGCTTTTAAGACAAAGTGATCCAATGGTTTTAGAAAAGAAAGTTAACATTAAACCAATTAATTATGCTGAGTTAAATAGATTATCTGAAGATTTTGGTAAAAGTTTTGTTCCACAACAAGAACTGTATGATGAACAAGCTTTCCGGTTACAAACTTCACACCCTAATACTGACCAATCTGCTTCATCACCTGTCAAAATTGAGGCTCCTTGGGAACTTCCCAAGATAAGCCTGGTTAATACAAGCCTTAAGAAGCTTAAATACCATCTTGGCCAATTTAACACTATGGTGAAAAAGCAGATAACACTCGATGCTTTAACAGAAGGGGAATAGGGGTTTGAACACACTAAGGCTATTTTTCTAAACGAAATAATTCCATTTTTGAAGACATAAAAAGACATATTTAATGTTTTTGATAAAGATCTTTTAAATGAGGTAACGAAAGTACAAACAGTTTTTAACCAGATGTAAGCAGCTGTTCAACAGTATTTTGAAGATAAACAGTGCTTTTAAATTTAAAAGAAATAATTTTTGATTGAAAACGATCGACTCTTGGATCTAATCATTTCTCAAGATATTGTGAATATTGTTGTGAATTCTTCTGTGGATATGAATACTTCTGTGAATGTGAATTCTTCTGCTGCTATGAATGATTCTGTGAATTATGTGGAAATGTGCAGCAAGTGTCTCGAACTTGAAGCTGAGCTTATCAAACAACACAACATGGTTAAAAAGGATGAGTATAATAAACTTTCAAAAATATTTTATGAACTTGAACAACACTACATTTCTCTTGAACTTGCAATGCAACTCAATAAAGAAATTTTTCAAAAGAATAACACATCTGTGAACCAAATTGAACCTACATTTCAATTCTTTGAATTATACAATTTGAAAGCTGAGCTTCAAGTAAAAGACACAACAATTGAGAAGTTAAAGGCAAACATTAAATGTTTGAATAAAACTTCCACCATAAATAGTGTGAAAAAGGACATAGATGAGATTGAGACCATTAACATAGAACTGGAACATAGGGTAGCAAAACTGATTACTAAAAATGAGCATTTGAAACAGAATTATAAACAACTTTGTGATTCAATTAAACCATTATGTGTTTGTGCTAAAGAACATACTGAATCTTTGGTTAATCAATTAAATCAAAAGTCTGTTGAAATTAATGATTTAAATGCTCAACTTCAGGAAAAGGTTTTTGTCATAACAACATTAAAAAATAATCTTAGGAAATTAAAAGGAAAGGACATAGATGATAATGCTGTTGTCAAATGCTACCACTATTTCTTCAGGAATGTATAAGCTTGACCTAGTAACCTTGTATCCTAATAATAAGAATAATAGGGAAACTCACATATACTACCTTAAGCACACTATGGAACAAGCTGCTATTCTTAGGGAGATAGTTGACAAGCTAAATCACTAAACCCTTTGATGTGTCATTGTGTAGGTGTTATTTTATGTATCAAGTTTTACTATTTATATTTTGCCGACTTAACGTAAAAACAACACTTTAATAGGTAGTGTACCCGGTCAAGATGTAGCTTCGTTGGTAATAGGGGTGTCTATACTAGAGAGAGATGTTAATTCTAATTCTAACAATTATTTTAGTTATCTATGGTTGTACAAAATTAATCTTATTTATGTAAAACCTAAGTTAAAACTAAACTAATGATAATAAGGTAGGGAGGGTGTTTCAGCCTAAGAGAATGGCATGAGGTTTAGTTATCTAACCTAAAGTTTTGATGACAAGTAAAGTAATAAACACACACAAGAAGACAAACAAACGATAGAGAAGCGGTCGAGAACTAATGTAAGGAAAACGTATCAAGCCAAGAGTAATCCGATAAAAACGCAGGATTTGTTTATTAAGTGGAATGATTGTCCTTATCTCGAATGGCATATCATACATATACTTAAGCGGTACAATCATCCTAAGATACCTAGACACGCTAATTTCTGTCGATAAATATACGCATATCGCATAAAGCATACCTTATAACTGATTAAAATCTATCTTAGGATCTAAGTAAAGGTGCCCTTAACTAAACCCTATCTCATTAACTTGACTACTACTGCTTTAACGGCCCTTTATATACTATAGTCCATATGTCCGAGTCCTTAACCAATGGAATAATAACGTACGTGCGTTGATACCAAGGTCACCCTTATGGGCTCAACCAAGCTCACTAAATAAAAGGCAAAAGATAGGTCAATAATTTTGTGATCCTAAAGAATCTAGATATGTAAATAGCACATATGGAGATCTAATCCCAGACTCTTAGCCTACGCCCCAAACAACACCGAAGTGCGCGCATTAAATATTTAGGTACTAGACCCAGTTGAATATAGGTCACATACTTTAAAGCACTAATCAAGTATAAATTGATAAACATAACACCAATCAACGATAAATAACAATCGATATAAGTACAAACCAAACATTAAATCTTCATAAACAATGGCTATTTACCTAAAGGTATCAGCCGATAGTCATTGTAAAAATACACACGGTTTGATATATGAACGATTAAAATAAAGAAACCTCAATCGAACGCGTATTCGGTTGTGCGAAGATTACAAGAGTTTTCCTATGATCTTGAGGCTCTTTTCTGACCTTCTATGCTCCTTTAATTGTTTTTCTTCTTGGTTGACCGGTGGTTTATGATTCACTTGCATACCTAAAACTGAGTTTAGGGTCGTCTATTTATAATGTCTGGAAGTCAGTTCGATACGGCGTATCCAATGATTTGGATACGGTGTATTGGAGTTTCTTGGAGTAGGGACCAGACTTGATATCTTCCAGAATATTATATTTATTCCATATTTCCAATACGACGTATTAGTCTTCTAGATACGGCGTATTGGGCTTCTTTCCTTTGTGGTCTTTGGTGAGTGCAGGCACGGATACGCCGTATCTTCTTGATGGATACGGCGTATTGATGTAAAACTAGTTAGTTCTTCTTCGTTGACCAAAGTATTATATACGGCGTATCGTTGATATGGATACGGCGTATTCTTCAAAGTCAGGCAATGGTCTTTTAATTCGTCAAAGTCTTGGATACGTCGTATAGGTCAAGAATAATACGGCGTATTGTCTGTCGGATCAATAGATTTTCTCGAATTCTTCATTTATGCTCCAAAATGCGTCCCTTTTGCTAATATTCGCCAAGTACTCCATAACTACTACAATTCTCAAATATAAATGATTAAGTAACAATTCTTTGCAATAATTATACAAAATAGGTTAATTACATGGGATACATGATGATATAAAATAAATGTTATTTGATGTCATCAGATATCCTCCCCACTTGAATCTTACTTGTCCTCAAGTAGCCTTTAGAAGTTTATAAATTTTCCGTTAAAGCATTTATTTGATCTATTATAAGTACATAACCAAACACCTCACGAAATAGGAAGATGAAAACACTTAAATCACTCAACTAATCTTTGTGGTAACATGTAACTAATTTCGTCAATTTTGTCACGGTTTGGTTACGAGTATTCTATCATAGGCTTGGCAAGGATACACATCTCCACCGCTAAAGCTAAGGAGTAACAAGTTTATAAAAGTAAATATGGGTTTGTATGATAAGGCTTAGGGTTGATTACTCTAACTAATCTTTATCGATACCAATATTCTAGGAAGGTGACAAAGACCACACATACACACCGATAACGAAGGGATAAACACATGTGACTGCTCACTCCCAGCTCGAATAAGCTAAAGAGTAGGAATAGTAAGGTAATATAAGGTATGGATCTTCTAACTTTCACCAATAGTAATAAACCAACAAGGCAGCTGAGACATGCATACATGGCCGTAACGACGGAATAGACATGCACGCTTGTACACATCCTCATTCGCGTAAAACCAACGGCTAATCATCAGGTGAGAGGGAAGTAAATTATTGTTAAATAAAAAATCAAGAAACAAATAGATTAAGCCTAAAGTACAAGTTGCTAGACACTTTTCCCGACCGTTACCATGATAAAGACACAACTATTTACAACATCTTGATCATTGATCAAAAAACAACAACCTAAGTTGGCGTTCCCGTAACGGTCAACTTCCCAATCATCCCAAAAACTTTACATACTCTACAAGGCAAGTGGCAATATCTTCCAGTTTGTACAATACTTTACATCGTTGATTTTTGTTGCATATCAACGAATAATCGATCCTTCGTGTAATTCCTTCAGAAATGCTCTTGCGAAACGATTACCTTCAAACTTTCTTTCTCTTTTTTGTTGCAATTTTTCTAATTTTTTCTATTTTTTAATTTTTTTTTAACAATGCTTCAAATCTCGGTGTAGTTTCACTATCTTCACGATCATAATAATTCCGGATAATTCCTTCGATAGTTCTTCGTTCTTCGGACTCACTAATAATTGTGATGGTAGTAAAATCACATGAGTTTTGACTACTAATATACATTCCCATTTGCAATGTGCAAATTTCCAACCGCACCAAAGATAGAAAATGACACAAGACTCAGGAAATACAAACTTTACACTTTAAGCAACTAGCAACTATAAATTAAACTTAATCTAACAGGGTAGGCTAAGGTGTAAGGGTGTAACGAAATAAATAATTGGTGTAATTCCTAAAGGATTGGCTTTACGGGCTGTTTTATGGGAATCTTACTCTTAAAGTGAGAGTAAACAAAGGGTTTAAACGGGAGGTTAACTAACCGGTGTAGTTAGTTAATAAACAACATGTAAAGTCGATTTTGGTGTAATCCTAAAATTTACCAATTTAAACAAGTTACTCTAATTAAATCCATAATACTCATCACTATGGTCTCGAGTGATATACCAAGCCAAGTTCTAAAGTCTACAACATCACCGGCACACTCATATTTTGTGGAATTTGGGTAAACATTTAGAAACAGAAAGGCTAAATCCTTACAATATCTAACAAGGGTTATTGTGTGCGGGTTATGTATCAAGTAATTTCACAAAAGTATGCTTGAATTTTTTTTAAATTTGAGCATAATTTAAGCATTTTAGTGTGAAAATTTAAGACCATTAAACAAGCTAATCCATCTCCCACTGAATTATACACAACGTCCTCGTTGTATAGATAAAACATTAAATACGAGAATTAAAAAGAATTAGAATGAGAAACTCCCCTGATATTTGCTCGGTAGATTCTCCAAGTTACGTTTATGAGCAAGAATTCGTGTTGAACAGCCGCCTTGAAGTTTCAAGACTCCAACACTTTAAGATCTCCAGATTTGTAAATTCTCCACCAATATTCGTCGATATTTCTTTCACGAGGTCCTGTATAAATTCTCAGAAAACAAATGCAATTCTATCTTCGTGTATTCATTTGGTTAGACTCGAAATAAATACCTAAAACTGTACAGGAAGTCGATACGCCGTATCCATTCCCCAGGATACGCCGTATTGATACCTGTATACGATGTATTCATTTAATGAATACGTCGTATAGACTGTGCTGAAAATAAAGACTGGATAACATCCAGATAGTCAATACGCCGTATCCATGGGGTTTGGATATGCCGTATAGACAGTCTAGGAAGACAGACTCGATAAAAATTGAAAATACATTCCGGGTTGTCTCCCGGCAAGCACTTTTGTTTTTGTGAGAGTCTTTAAGTTAGACTCCCTTCAGCTTCTCGTTGCGTCATTCTCCAACTCTATAACCTCATCATCCTCCTTGTCAATGTCACCTTCGTAATATTTCTTCAATCGTTGCCTATTTACTTTGAAGCTAAACCCGTCCCTGTCAGTGATTTCTATAGCCACATGTGGACACACTGTTTTAACAATGTTTGGACCGCTCCATTTTGATTTAAGTTTTCCAGGGTACATCTTCAAATGAGAATTATAAAGTAGCACCTTCTTGCCTACCTTAAAATCTTTATCACCATGAAGTTTAGAATCATGCCATTTCTTTGTTCATTCTTTGTAAATTCTAGTATTCTCATAAGCACCATCTCTCAATTTGGCTAACTCATTAAGCTGCATAAGACGACTTTCGCTAGGAAGTGTTAAATCCATATTACATTGTTTTAATGCCCAATGTGCCTTATGCTTGATCTCTACGAGTAAATAACATGCTTTCCCATAAACTAATCTAAAAGGTGTACACCCTGTCAGTGTTTTGTAGGCCGTCCTAAAATGGCTAGAAATTCATTCTTAAAATCTTTAAAGAAGTCTATCAAAATAACTGATCGTAGGCTCGGGTGATGGAAACAAAGGCATATTGACTTTATCATTATTATTTTCCGAATCCGTTTTTAAATCATTGATAGAAATTATTTTATAAGAAAATGAATTTTTGTCATAAATTACCGTGTAGTCTTCGTTGTCGGATTCGTCAAACGACATTCTAAAGTCAATTTCATCATTGTTAAGAGAACTTACCGTGGGTTCACAAGAGAGTGTTTTATTTGATGTTAAAATTATCATTGAAGATTAGTCTGGGATATTTCGTGTTCAACTGATCTCAGGTCATGAACGTCTTCATCATACCAGATCTTACCATACTTAGTAGTTTCCCAGTTAAACACTTTCCTACATTTTGGAGCCTTTTCTTCCTCAAGCCTGATATACTCCTCCATAGTGATGTTGGGGTCGTCCATTATATCCTGTAATAAATTCGCTAGGAAAGAAAATCTGTCAAATAGCTTAATAAGTCGTATTCAGGGAACTGAATACACCGTAATGATGATAGAGTCGAATACGATGTATTGGTTTGAAACAAATTATACTCGTGCTGTCCAATAAATTGAATTCGCCCGTACTTGAGTATTTCCGCTTAGAAAAATTACTAACGAATTGTAATAATGCAAAAAATACACATCACATATGGCAAATATACAACAGAAAACAAAAACACATAAAACAAACCCACAAATATGCAAATTGATCTAAACCTAAACTAAACTAACTAAACTAAAACACTAATAAACAAGAATTAAACAACTTTACTCCCCGGCAGCGGTGCTAAAAACATGATGTGTCATTGTGTAGGTGTTATTTTATGTATTAAGTTTTACTATTTATATTTTGCCTACTTAACCTAAAAATAACGCTTTAACGGGCAGTGTACTGGTCAATGATGTAGTTCGTTGGTAGTTGTGGTGTCGATCATAAGAGCAAGAGAGATTAAGTCATAATTCTATCATATTTTAGGTATCATATGTTAGTACTAAATTAAATTTATTTTAGTTAACCTAAGTTAAACCTAAACTAATGATAAGGGGGTTTTCAGCCTGAGAGACTGGCACCGCGGTTTTTGAGTTATTAATCTAGGTTTTTATGACAAGTAAAGCAAATAAAACACACACAAGAAGAACAAAAAAAACGAATAAGAAGCGGTCGAGAGAAATTAATGTAAGGAATAAGGAAAATGTATCAACCATGAATAATCTAATAAAACACAAGTTTGTTTATTAGTGCAATGATTGTCTTATCTCGAAGGGCATATCATTCCTAGACTTAGGCGATACTTCTTCCTAAGACCTAGACACGCTAATTCTGTCACAATTAGACGCATCCGCATAAAGCATCCTTATGTTAATTATAATCTAACTTAGGATCTAAGTAATGGTGCTCTTACTAAACCCTAGCTCATCGAGACTTTACCCACTTACTGCTTAACGGCTCTTTATATACTAGTAGTCCGTTTTCCAAGTCCTTACCAATGGAATAAGAATGTACTCGTTGATACCAAGGTCACCTTATGGCTCAACTAAGCTCAGTAAACTAAAGGAAAATATAGGTCAATATTTGTGATCCTATGATTCTAGATATATAAATTATAATATAGAGAGCTATCCCAGACTCTTAGCTTACGCCCAAACAACACTAAAGTTGCAGCGCATTAAATATGTAGGACTAGACCTAGTTGAATGATAGGTCGCATACTTAAGCACGTAAACAAGTATAAATTGATAAACATAATCAACAATCAACGATAAATTAAGCAATCTATAAAAATAAACCAAACATTAAATCTTCATAAACATGGATGATACCTAAAGGTATTATCCGATAGTCATTGTAAAAATACACACGGTTTGATAAATGAAAGATTAAAATAAAGAAACCTTAATCGAACGCGTATTCAGTTGTGCAAAGATTACAAGAGTTTTCCTATGATCTTGAGGCTCTTTTCTGACCTTTTATGCTCCTTTATTCGTCTCTTGGTCGACTTGGTGGTTTAGGGATTCACTTGCATACCTAAAACTGAGTTTAGGGTTGTCTAATTATAATGTCTAGAAGTCGGTTTGATACGGCGTATCTAATGATTTGGATATGGCCTATTAGAGTTTCTTGGAGTAGGGACCACGCTTGATATCTTCCAGAATATTAAATTCATTCCATATTTCCATTACGGTGTATTGGTCTTCTAGATACGGCGTATTGGGATTCTTTCCTTTATGGTCGTTGGTGAGTGCAGGCACGGATATGCCGTATCTTCTTGATGGATACGACGTATTGATGTAAAACTAGTTAGTTCTTCTTCGTTGACCAAAGTATTATGTTAGCCTTAAAATATGTCGGCTAATACGGAATTACACTAGTATACATTAGCCGGACACGCAGGGACTAGAAATGTCAAGT
>BQNB010090910.1:14212-27021 GCA_026074375.1 Tanacetum coccineum | reverse complement strand
TAGTTCTATACTTGTTTTAAACCTTTTCCAACTCTTATATACACCATTTACACTTCAGTACTACACTTTAAATTTTTTGGATAAGAGCAGAATTTTATACTCGCTTACGCGTCCTAAACGTACCACTTAAACACTTCCACAATTCAAACCAAAATTCACCATGCTACATATATGTCTTATAAAACTCTCCTACCTCTCCCAAAGTCATTACCCTTTTACAAATACCCTTTAGAAATTTATTAATCCAAAGTGTCCAGAATTAGTCCAGAATCTGAACCCCTAAAAGTATGATGTTAGATAACCAACTTAAACTTCATAACCTACTTAGAAAAAATTCAGGGGTCACACACAATATATAAACTAACTTACACATGATTTAGAGCCTCTAAATAGATGTTTAAGTATTTTTAGAAAAATCAAAGACCTAATTTATAAACCCTAATTTATAAACCCTAATCCATCATACTTAGATTACATTAATTGAAAATTAAATAACTAGAAGTAAACAAGGATTAGAAAATACCTTAACCAAGAACCCTAAAATTCTGTTCTTTTTCTTCTCTTGTAAAAATCGGCCAACTTCAATAGGGGTTTAGGGTTTTTATTTTTTTTGTATTTATAGGCACTAAGGTAATTCCATATAAAGCCTAGTTAGTGTTTGATTTCTAACACAACTTGTTGAAACCTTAATTGTAGGCTTCATAGATCATTTTGCCCATCTAGGATATCATAACATTGATCACGCAGCGAAATAACAAATAAGAACAACAATGTTATGAACAAGGTTTTTATTCATAAACTAATAAACTATAAACTATTCGACTTTAATTAGTCGACTATGAACTATTACATAAACTAATACTCTAACTATTAGACTCTTATTGGAGAGATCTAACTATGATAGATAATCATTACTAGACGCCTACCCCTCTTTATATACTAGAGGGGTTAGGGTTTACAAGACAAGATAAGATCAAATAAAATTAGGAAACTATAAATCAGCATTAAATACTATTTGACTAATCTTCAATCAGCATTAATGTTGATCTTTATCTTTTAGCTGAGCATTAAATACTGTTTGACTAATCTTCAATCAGCATTAATGTTATTCCAGCTTTGTCTTGTAGGTCCTCCATCTTTAATATGTTTTGTCATAATCAACTCAAAGTATAATTCCCAACAATCTTCCCCTAGTTGATAATGACAAAACCAATAAGCACAAGCTTCCCCTGAAGCTAATATAGATGAAGAACTTCCCCTGAATCCATGCACTCTTCCCCTTTTTGTCATAATCAAATAGGAGTGCATGTAGATGGTAAATAAACAATAAGCTTCCCTTTAACATGTTTACCATCTCTTGAATCATGGACTTAGTAGGCTCCAAGCAGCAAATTATCAATGATGAAGAAAAAGGAATAATATGAATTTGTTGAAGTTAAATTTCCCAAACTTGTGTCTTATATCCTGTTTATCCACATGACGTCGAGTCTCATAGCTGCTATGTATAAGTAGACCTATATCTCTTGACAAAATCCTCATTCCTCTATTAAATGAGACACTTAGTACAATAACGTAACTCCTTAAAGTGACAGCAAATGTACGTAGTAAGCATCATAAGGTAGATCGTACACCTTTGCTAGATTCATCAAGTCTTCGTCACCAACAATTAAGCACAAACAAGTTATCTTTAAAAGGTGAAAGTATTCTTTTAAGATATGATAAGAACACAGACCTGTGAAACCCAACTACAACATCAAATAAGCAATAATCAATTTTCTTCATAATAATCCCCAACAATGAGCCATTATTTCATCATTGTTCGAGATCCAAAACCGTGAGTCACCCGATATCTGATAAAGCTAGCGGCACAAACTAGCTATGTTGGGGCTTGTTGTTACGGTTCCTTAGTCGCCTCGACGCGTTTGAGACGATAATGTGCGCATGCACAAAGTAGAAAAAGAAAAATTTAAACTAAAATTTATTTATTATTTTTTTAACAAATTATTTTAACGGATAACGAGATAGACAACTTGAACCAAATAATCAAATTTACTTCACGGTAGCTCTTAAAAATTTTACTTTTTAAGGTGAGCCGTATTTCGTAAATGACACAAATGGCAAGTTTTTAAATCTTTGATTCGAGTTGGGAACTTACTTAATGTATAATACCTCAATTGAAGGTATTATTTGTTGGTGTTCTTTTACCAACTTTGTAAATTTTATTATTTTTTTTATTATGGACAATTTTTGATTATTTTTTTGATTTTTTTTATATTTTTATATGATAAATATACTAAAAGAAAAGAAAAATATTTTTTACTTTTTATATTTTATATTTTTTTTGTATTTTTGATTTTTTAACAAAAACAAAACTTTCAAAAACGAAAGGTTCTTCAAATCACGATCAACAAACTTCAAATGAGAGAATCTTAATCCCAAATCCCCGGCAACGACGTCAAAAATTGATTCGTAGAAAACCAACACACGTATTAATAAAATATAAAATATGATTGAAAATTACCAAATTACCCTTGAGGACAAAGGTAAAAAGGAAAATCTTCACAAATATATTTATATATATATATATATATATATATATATATATATAAAATATAACTAGCTTATAAACCCGCGAATTTCGCGGGTAGCTAAATAAAAGTTTTATTTATAAATAAAAATATATTCATTTGTGATCTTGTAGGTACTTTACAAATAAATCATTTTCAAATAGACGTACTTTATATAACAAATCAGTTTCGAAAGAATGAATAATGAGTAGTAGTTAGTCGTATTATAACAACTTCTCATAAATGAACATAAAAATCCACCAACAAAATGTTGAAAGAATATCAAATAGGAAACTCGTCAAGAAGCACATATGATAAATAAATTAGCGAATTGACTCGTTCTTTCCGTTCAATATATATATATAAATAATTCATGTAGTCATGTAATCATGGGTTAAAACCATGGGTTAAAATCATTAGATTCGACTACATCATCAAAAGCATGGGTTAAAATCAAATACATGAGCTAAACCTACAAATACGTTAAATAGAAAGTTAAATTTAAAAATAGAAGAATGAAAAAGGGAGATGAATTTTACAAGTAATTTATGACATCATTCATGACATAATTGATGACATAATTAGTGATGTCATTAATGGGTGGGAGAGAGATTCAAATAGATTTTGTTTTATTATATATATAGATACGTATATTAACCGAGAAGTATGATTCCCGGGCCGTTATCCCCCAACGATTTGTGAAATTAAGACCATGTTTGTTGTTCGGACAATGATTTGAATTGGAAACAAAGATTGATTTGATTATCTACTTCTACAAATTAAAATAAGCAAATGATAACAATTAAGCACAAAAACAAATTACGGGAAATTAAACTTTAAACTAAAAATGCCAATACTGGGAAACCCTAATGGCAATTTAAATAACCCTAAATTTACAAAATTCAAACCTAAATCCAATTTTTCTTTTTAAATGGACTCTAATTGACTAAAAAGTAAGTTTAAAGAAAACTAGAACAAAACGAAGTTAAAATGAGCTTAAAAACACGAAAAATGTAAACGGGAACGAATCCCGTTCTTTAAAAATTGAGATTTTGCAATTTTAACCCTACGAAAGCAAAACTAATTTTCCTAGAAACTTAGATAAAGAATAATTTTTCTAAAAAAGATTTGTAATATATTTTTGATTAGTTTTTCTATTTTTTATGATTTTTAAAGTTTTTAACAAAAAACAATATATTTTAAAAATATATACTATTTAGCTTGAACTAAATGAACCTAGGAAAATTAAGCTTGAGGTCACAGCTCTTATGAATTAAGTCTTACGAATAAAATAAACCTTAAATAGCTTATAAGCTAAAATAGGTAAACTGTGTATAAGAATTAAATGTTGTAAAGGTTTAACAAAAAAGACCTTAGGGCGTGTTGGTAGTGAGTGTGTGTTGTGTTGCTATAAAAGGGTTGAGGGTGTTGAGGTCGGGGGTTCGAGTCTTACTCACCCCCGATTTCCACCTTCCCCCCTTTTTTTATTTTTGAAAACTTATAAAAGCAAAGTTGTAAATAAGCTAAAAATAAGCACTTTTAATAAAAGAAACTTTTTATGAAAAAGGCCTCTAAATAGCTATGATAGAACAGCTTAAAAACATGACAAAAATCACTTAATCTTCATTTTTTATGTCTTTTTCTAAACTAATAATCTAAATGACCTAATAAGCTAAGTTTATGACAAATTTAAGCTACTATAAGCTAATACTAACCTAAAGAGTAATGAAACAAGAAATATCCACAAAAGAACAAGCCATAAGCTAGGAAATTCAAAATAAGTCTTTTAGAAACTAAAAATCAACAGTCCCTTCTTGACAGTCTTTTGAAGCTTAATATTAAGAACAAATAAGCTTTTCATGAAATGAACTTGGTTTTTTTTCTTAAAAAACTAGCTTTAAGACTACTTGGAAAAGTTTTTTTTTAAAACTTATTTTTGTTTTAACTCATGTGTCATTGAAAAGAAGAAGACTAAATAACAGACAGCTTCAGACAACTTTATGCTTATCTTTAGTTGTATTGAGAAAGACCAAGCTCTAATTTGAGCTTAAAACAAAATGGACTTAAAGAGGGCTTAAAATTTGGAAACCTGATTAAAACAGATATTTATAATCCTAAAAACTTTATTGAATGTTTTACTGAAATCTGATCTAAAATCTACCTATCTTGCCTAAAATTGATGAATTAAAAAAGGCTATTTGAGTCTAAAACTGCTGATACATTGACCATCGCTAATGAACTAAATCTAAAAACCCTTCAATGCAGACCTAAGATTATATTTTCTATACACTCTTAAAACACAGTCTTAAGAGGGTGTTTGTTCCTTTGCGATTATCAACCTAAATTACTGCATTATTTCATTTTGCATATGGTGAAAAAGCTAATTGGGTGTTTGGGGGTAAAAAGGAGGAAACATGATTTTTTTGTGTTTTTAGGAGGTCAAACCGGGTGTTTTGGGAAAAGTGGGGTGAAGGGGGTCAGTTGAAAAAACGCATTTTCTATTTATGATACAATTTACCATAAATATCCACACAAATCTTATCCAATAAATATAAAAGTCTCTCCTCCCTACAAACTTTATCCAGCAGGCATCTTCTTTTTGCCCGTATTTTATAATCTTCTCCAAACGTGCAATTGTTGATTTTCTTGAGCAAAGATATGATACGAGCCAAGTTCCAAATTTCTTTTTATTTAGTAGTTGTTAATTTTTGAAATTAAAAAATCATTTTTTGATTATAGTTTTGTTTTTTTAAATTATTGTACATTTGTGTTTGGTGAAACTTACAAAAAGTGGGTTTGTTTGGTAGCTTCGTACAATTATTTATACATAGAAGAAAAAAAAGATGTGCTCATTTTGATTTGCTTTTGGTTTTTTTTATATGTTAAAGTTAATTAATTTAACACATATAAAGTGTCTTTTTAGTCATTTGACCTATTCAGACTAAAACAAATAATCATATTTCGCCAAAGATACTCTAAAAAAAGTGTTTATCTGATTATTGTCGATTACTAAATACAGGTTAACTCAACAATCCTCAAACACTATTTTTCAGAATCAAGTTTTGTAAACGCTAGTTTATCTAATTATTCATTGTCAAAACGTCATTACTTAATCTATTTGGAATATGCAATC
This sequence comes from Tanacetum coccineum, assembly GCA_026074375.1. Taxonomy (NCBI): domain Eukaryota; kingdom Viridiplantae; phylum Streptophyta; class Magnoliopsida; order Asterales; family Asteraceae; genus Tanacetum; species Tanacetum coccineum. The sequence continues at coordinate 21,321 of BQNB010090910.1, read as the reverse complement.
CCAAAACACACCTCTAAATGTAAATTAAGTTGAATGCAAAACTAGAACTGATTTAATGACTAATAATGCAAATTCTAATTAACAGGTTTGAACTAATAAGCTATTACTATTAATAAATACTCAACTGACTTAATTCTAACTTTAAAACAGCTTAAAACAATCCCTAAATTTGAGTTTTAATACCAACACAAAAGAATAAGAAAAGCTACAAACATAACAAACCCCTACCCCTCCATGGTTAGTGATGGTTCACTGGCTCATACTACCCCCAAACACCCCACCAGTTTTTAACTATGTCCATTCCATTTTATCTTAATGAATAGAAATTTAAAGCTCAAATCTAATTACTAGATAACAATGAACAGATTATAACAACCTTAATAAGCATAAAACTATAAGAAAATAAGCCAGAAACAATAAGCTACTATGTATGCTAATTTTTTTTTTTTTTATTGATTTTTAAGACAAAAAGAATAACACTAAGATTTATGCTATATTACTAGAAAACAGATTATTAGAACTACTTAATAAGCATAAAAACATAACAATAATCTCAATTAAGCAGAATATAAGCAGATTAAGCAAAATTAAGCTAGGAAAAATTAAGACAGAAAGAGTAAATGAACTTACAAGAAACCTTAGCTAAACAAAGGCAATAAAAGGCTCTAATGAGCTGTCTACAAGCTCTAGCTTATCAATGATAAGCTAGTAAAAGTCCCATAAGCTCTTCTATTGTAAGCTTATCATCCAAAAATCCATAATCCATAAGCAAAGGTAATAAGACTAATTTTATTGGTTTAGGTATATTAAGAGCTTATTAATAGCTCAATTTGAGCTTAGAGACTCAAAGAGCTTGTATGAGCTTATTAGGAGCTTTTGAAACAGTGACTGACAACATTTGAAGATTGCAAGAGCTTATGACAGATTGAATAAAAAAATACTGAATTTCATTAACTTGAAAATTGATTACAACCTTTTGAAAATGAAGTACAATAACTGAATTTGAAAATTACAAAAGCTAAAGTTTAAAAGCTAAAAAATACATAAGCTAAATTTTTAAAAGCTAAAAAAACTAGATATCCGTGTGTGTGAATGTGACAGGCTATTTATAGCCCTGAGGAGATGCTTCTAGGCCTTGGATCATGCTCCTTTCTCCCTTAATCTTGTCCCTTCATTCTTTCTCATCATTGGATGCCTTTTTATCACCGTTGGATTAAATGGGTGAGCACACGGATTGCCAACGTGGCATTCCGTGTGTCAGACCATTTGTGCTTCTTTTATACGTACTTTAGTGCAAAAATCTAGCCCTTGGTGTGTTTCCTTGCATCCGCGTTTTTTTTTTCCCCCCCCCCCCCCCCTTTTTTTTTTTTTAAATTGACATTCTCCTTGTGGGTTTCCACCAATGGGAGCGTTTGGTGATGTGTAACTCTGCCAAGGTGTCCTTTATCACTTGAATTACATGGCCACGTAGTCAATTTTCATTTGCCCTTTGGTTTTAACTCAGGGTTAAACGAAGAAGAAGGTGAATAGTAACAACTTCTTTTCCTGCGTTTTACTTTTTTATAAAAGGGTGTGTTTGACCCGGGTAATTTTGTTTTGACTTCGGGCTTTTATAAAAGGAAAATGGGCCATGGGTAAGGTTTTGGGCTCGGGCTTGGTGTTGTTATAAGGGTTAATGGATGTTAACTCTTTATAAATTAAAGAGTTCAACACGACAACGTATAAAGCTCCTGAGGAGAACAAGCTTCAAAGAAAGACGTATGATATTGGGTCATTCATCAAATGGTTTTGCAGACAAATAGGAAAGAAGAAGCTCTGCAAAGCTGATTTAGAAGGTCCAACATTCAACCTTGTTAAAGCCTTTCATAAGAACAGCGTCTTTCTTCAATATCAGATGGATGAATGCCATAAGCTGCTGACAAATAAGGTTGATTTGTATAATCCTGAGGGTCATCAAATTCAGCGAAATGTATATGAACCACTGCCCTTAGGAGGACCACCAGGTCAGGTAACTATTCAACCACAATTCTTCTTCAACAAGGATCTGGATTATCTTCTGACAGGTGACAAAGAGCGAAGAATTGCCTTATCCATATCCAAGCTCAAAGCCGCTCGTTACCTAGACTTTGGCTTTGAAGAATTAGTTCCATCTTTGTGGGTTGAAAGTGAACGTGAATATGACATCAGTGCGGTCTATGGCATCACTCACTGGTGGTTTAGAAGAAAGGAATTCTACATCAACAAACACAGTGAGCCCTCTGATCGTGAAGCAGTCAGATCGCAGATGCGAATTCTCAGTGTGATCAGTGTCAAGGTATTCGAAAAATACGGATACAACTACCTAAGAGAGATAATTCTACGCCGTGCTGATTACCAAGAGTACAAGATCTCAGAAAAGGATTTCAAAAATCTTCATCCAAATGATTTTGAAGATCTGTTCCTACTCAATATTCAAGAAAAGCTCAACCATCTGCCCAAGACAGACAAGACTAGTCTTCACACGGCAGTCAACATGTGGATAAGAAACCTGGTAATCAGGAATCGTGTGGGAGACTTGCAGCTCGGGATTGAAAGTTATCAAACAAAGATCAACCTTGAACGTCCAAATTGGGATGCAGCCGACTATTACTTCAAAGAAGATTATACGATTGTCCCTAAGCCAAGAGCCGTTGTCTACAGAGACAGAAATGATCAAAGAAAGTTGATGAGGCTGAATGAGCTACACAAGTTTAGTGATGGGACGTTGACAAGAGTCATGGAAAAGCTGGACCACATGGTTAAAGACTTTCATCTGTTCGAGTACAATAAGGGCATGGAGACTAGGAAGTGGTCAGAGGATGACAAGAGAAGAAGCAAAGACTTCATCACTGCAATCGAGAAAAGACTACAGATCAGAAGGATCTATCGAAGTCTAGAAAGCTTTGTTGGAGGAAGAATAAGAGATATTGACTACAGGCTGATCAACAGAACAACGTGACGACATCGTCGTTACAATCAAAAGGTCAATTTTTTATTTCTTATTGTGAATAATATACCTTGTACATTAGTAAGTAGTTAATCTTTTGATGATTAAGTGTAGGAGAGCAGTTATATGTCTCTTACACGACTTGCGAATTAAGGCCACACTTTTCTCCCAAATTTTATAACATATTTAAATCAATTGATATCTAAAATGTCAAAGGGTTTAAAATTTTTGATAAGGGGAGAAAATGTGATTAAAATATGTGTATAATAAAGAACAGTGATTATTAGGACTCATATACTCCGCCCAAACGTGCTAAACAATTTCGAATACCGAAGCACATTTAAAGGGGAGCGTTTCTGAACGCTTTGATATTTATATCATAAGTACCTTAATTGAATTTTCAATTGGTTTTATGGAAATGAGAACTGTACCAAAAGACCGACCATGCATTTTACTTAATTGGAGTTATAAGGTTGGTAAGGTTAGGTACTATTCCCAATGATCCAGCCATAACCGGAGGGATCTACCCAGGGACAATCCACTAGTTAGTGTAGAAGTCCTTAGGTATGACATGATCAGCCATAACCGGAGGGATCTACCAGGTGTCAATCAACTAGTTTAGTGTAGAAGTTTAGGTAATGAATGTAATGGAGTTAAGGTAGTAAAAGCAAGACTAAGGAAAAAGTTGCCGTGAGATGAGCTAGTACTGGAATTAAACCCAACAAGGTTTTAGTCATGAAGTTATCGGTTAAGCACTTGAAGGGTTGGAAGTTTAAAAAGATCGTAAAGATAAAAGGTGTAAAGAAAGGAGAGCTCCCTTCACTTAGGCAGGAAACCGGGTCAAACTTCTATTACTGCCAGGATATCACTAAGATGATTGCTGACATTGAGATCGTCATCATGGACCCTTAGTGATTGCAATGCCAACCCATCCCTAGCCACTCAGGAATCTTTCAAATGATTTTTGTTTTCATTTCTCTCGGAGACAAGAAACACGGTTATCCTATTGATCTTTCTCAACTGAGTTAGTTAATTTTGAACAGGTGGCTGTCTGCTCTAGCCTTCCGATTATTAAAACCAAAACGCACTATGGAGTCTAGAGCCCAAGAGATCGTCTATTATCTCGTTGAGGACCCACTTATCAATTCCTCTTGTCTTTCACACACGGTGGAAACAAGTCTATCTAAGAGGTCTTAGAATTATCCTTGTGAATATTGCCAGGACATCGATGTGTGAAACGATAGTTTTTCACAGAGATGAAGATGGAAATCCTGCTAGAGCTCAACATAAACAAGCTCTTGGTAGGTTGACTTGTGCTGATTTACAAGAAATACAACATCCTCGTTGTCAACTGGAAAGAAACAATGGTGCGATTTGGTGAATCTAAACTTGTTCCAGTACTAAAAAGTGCGGTTATTTTCATTTGACAAAACAATAAAACTCTCGAGTGTTACAAAATTCTTTCAGTGAAGAAGAAACACTTGACTGTCTTTTCAAATCTCAATTTTCTCTTATTACTAACTGTTTCATTTACAGGTTATCTTAAAGATGGAGTTGGAGATGGAAATTCCCAGGTCCTTGATTTGTCAAGTAAATAAGCCGAAAATGCAAAGACACGTACCTACATTGTTATGATGTTATGAACAAGACCTTATAAAGGTGTAAAAAGCCTTCCGAAACTCTGATGTCATGTATTCATTTCACAAGTGCACAAGATGGCGATCATTACAAGTGATGTAAGATTATGTTTTGGCGATGATCGCAAGGAAAGTTCAGATCACAGTCAAAGACAAGGCGTAAGATGAATCAAAAGATCTCTACCACAAACAAATGTACAGATATTTAAAATGTCCTCGAGTAAGATGAAGTGATTAAGTCTTGGTATTATCAGGGAGTGGACTCCCTTAGGGGGAGGATTGTAGATATTAGAAAAAGACTTCGGTCACCCCATGTATTTTGCTGTTTATTACTAGCTCGTAGTTTAATAGTTTAGTACAATTTTTGGTTTTAAGTCGAGTTTAATTTACCCGGTATATTGTCTTTGTATGTACTATATAATCCTCTTCCAACTTTGGAAGAGGCGAGCTAGTCATTATTTTCCATTTACAAAGAAACACTTTCTCTCTCTAGAATATTCTCTCTCAAGTGTTTCTCTCTCTAGAAACTAGCCAAATCCAGGAATCGACCCCGTGTTATGATATAGGATATACCACAAAAAAGCACTAGGATAAGCAGATAAGCAAGACTAGATTAAGCAAGTGTAAAGATGTTACTTCTCATAAGCACACGAAAAAATAATCCACTAAGCCAAAAACTCTATATATCAATTCTAAAAAAGATCTAAACAACCGAGCAATAAGCAAACCTTAAGAACGATTTAAACAACAATTTTAGACAAAAGAAATCATCAACAAGAAATCTAATTGCTAAAAGCACTTAAACTATTTTAATCTCAAAAAAAATAAGCTAATAAGCTTATGAAAACTTGATCTACACAATTTAAGCTCAAAAGAAATACAATAAGCTATTTAGAAGCTTATTAAATGAGATAATATGATCTTCTAATAATACTAAAACAATATAAGCACAACAATAAGCTAAATCTGGGCTTATTCGAGCTTATTATCCGAAAAGATCTTAAAAACTTAAAAGGTTGAATCGAATGAGCTTTAGAAAGCTTATAGGAGTCGTTCTTTAAACTTTTAAGGAATTTTGGAAATAACAAGCTGAGAAAATAAGCACGAGAAATCAGCTTATTCAATAAGCTTTCACACGAAGAAGAAAAAGAAAATGAATAAGCTTGATTAATAAGAAAACATGAAATACAAAAAAAACTCAAACCATCTTTATTATAAAATCTTAATAAACTTTTGAATTAAGCTAGTACAATAAGCTCGGAAATTCAAAAATAGGCTACATTTAAATGAAAATAAGCTAAAAATAAGAAAATGTAATGCTAAACTAAAATTTCCTAATGCCCCAAAGCTGTAGGGAGCGGATTGATTTTATAGAGCCAAGAAGGGGTGGTTTTGTAAATTTGACTCAATCATTGGGTAAATGATTGGCTAATCATTAGCTCGGGATTTGTATCACACGGATCGCAAGAAAATTTTAGCCTGATCCACCGCTACTCGAGTGACACGTGCCCTTTGAGAAAGCTTACCTCGAACGCCTTTATTTCGTCCATCCGATTTCATTTGTAATTCATTTACAAATTATATCAAATTTCATCGCCACATGTCTCAATTTGGTTCGTCATCAAATAGGCTAGTGGGGAAGCACGTGAGGTAGAGGGATTTAATTCCAATTCACGTGTGGTACAAATGCTAAAACTTTGCACAGCATCTCAAAATTGATAACACCAATTAAATTAGATTAGGCCTTGATAAATAAGTAGGCCGAGTAGCTCAAATTGGTCATGGGCTTGAATCTGAATGGCACTTGTAGACATGGCTCATGATCATGGGTTGTTTCAATGCTAGAAAATATATGGGCTGGCATGGCCTATAAAGTGGGTTACGGGTTGGCCCAATAATCAACAAAGGCACCGTCAGACTCGTAATTTCACGCTCTCTCCAATGGCATGCTCAAAAAATATTAACGACTTCATCTTGATTTTGGATATTAAGCACTCTTGATCAAAACGAACACGTAAATACCCGTTTTTGCTCCGTTTTCAATCATTTTTACCTGCAAGACATAAAAATACCAAACAAACATATTTGCAATATAATAAAGCATATTTTAGCATTTTTAGTCTGATTAATAGTGTTTTACGGGTTATAAATGATGTGTGTTTTAGCAAATATCAAGCAAATTATGGATGGCCTTGGTTTAGTGCTTCTTAGGAAGCCATAGGACTGATTTATAATCTGATTTGGGGGTTTAAGTTCTAAACGAAAGCTTTGGACTTTTGTAAGTTTCATATTTCTCATTTTTTGTCCATTTTATGCAATTGCCATCAATCTGCTTAATCATGCTTGTTTCTTTGTTTCCATTGCTTGTATGTTCTTAGAATAACATGTTTTAAATCTGTTTTACCTTAGTTTAATGTGTTTTAGCTTCAAATCATGATTTTAGAAGTTAAAGGAGTGTTTGGTATAAGTATGCTTTTCATGAATAAAACCTGTGTAAGCTCTTTTGT
>BQNB010090910.1:0-13501 GCA_026074375.1 Tanacetum coccineum | reverse complement strand
TTTTAATAATATTAATCACTGCACTTAATCATTCACGTAAAATAATTTTTTTTATAAATGTTTTCCCGACATGTCGCCCGGGAAAGTGAGCGGGAAAAAATGCCGCTAAGATTTTCGTTGATTTTTTTGGTCAAATTTTAACCACACATTCCCGAGCGACATGTCGCCCGGGAAACTCTCTTCCAACTTTGACTAAAAAGTCTATAAGAATTTGTGCCACGTCAGACGGACTTTTATCGTTTAGCGACCTTTCCCGGGCGACAATTGTCGCCCGGGAAAACTCCGTCACCTGTTTTACTTTTTCTTGTAGTGCAAGTTGGGTACTTGGGGAGTGGAGTAGGGCGAAAAGGAGCTTCGTAGCCGAACCATTATAAATCATTGTGTCATCGGTTTGATATTTTTTTATCTTTACTTGTTTATATTTCGTAGATTAGTTATTTACTTATTGCATCGCTATCATATACACTTGTGTATATCTCTTGAGTTCACATAAGTCGACAATTTAAGTTTTAATTTTAAAACGGTAAAAACTATTCAACCCCTTTCTAGTTTTCACAGAGTTGGTGGTGTTGTGGAGTTGGTCATTATGAAGATGAAAGAGATATGGGTGGGGCTGGTGCAGCAGAGGGATAGTCGAATTAGGTTCGGCTAATTAAGAGACGATTAATCCGATCCATGTAAATCACAAAACATAGTGCGGTAAATTTCGTATCATTAAAGAAAATAACTCATTCATTAAAAGAATCTGTCTGGTACACACAAATGTCGTCAAGCAAACTAAGCAAGACATTAAAGCTGACATTGGTCAAAACTCAAACGTATCATGTTCACATCTTCTAAGTAGCACCACTAATTGTTGTCTTGGAATATACATGTGTAGGTAACACTTGATCGAGAGTCCTTGTGTTAGATCAGTTATCTCTCCAGCACACCACTTCTTCGTTGGATATCACATCCATATTAACAAAAATTCTTCATCATCGGTCACATGTTGACATATTATATAAGCAAATAGTACGTCTTCGTAAAATTGATGTAGACTCATGTATCTATTGTGAGCTTTCTCTGCATTTAAACTTTGGACGCCAAGGCTTAGGAGGCTCAATATGAGAGAAGAAGCAAACGACAATGGCAGTAAGATTATCGCTTGTGTGTAGACGTAATGCTTGATTAATGAGCTCTGTAGCACTCCGTTGAGGGTCATTGTGTTGGATCAGTTTCCTCCGGACTAGGCCCACCGCTTCATCATTAGACGTCGCATCCCATATACCATCATAGGGGTGGCAATTTCTGACCCGACACGAAACCCGACTTGAAACCGACACGAAAATTAACAGGTTCGGGTTGAGTCTAAATAGATTTCGGGTCGGTTTTGGGTCAACCCATCTAACCCGTTTATTAAACAGGTCATGTTCGGGTTGGGAATAAATTAATCGGGTCGACCCGCTAACCCATTTAAGATTTTTCTTTAAATTAGAAATTATATATATTTTATTATACGGGTTAAATGAGCGAAACAGGTCCACCCACATACCTATTTAACCTGTTTAACTCGTGTAATGTGTCAACTTTTTTATATAAAACGGGTGAAAGAGGTCAACCTGAAATCCGTTTAACCTATTCAACTCGTATAACCTATTTAACCCGCAACACCAGTATATATACAGGTTAAATGGGTTAGGTTCGGGTTATGTTTAAACAGGTTAGGGTTGATATAGTTGACCCGACTATTTAAATGGGTCAGGTTCGGGTTAAGGTTTTCTAGCCCGCCAACCCGAACCCGACCCGAATTGCCACCTGTATACCATCACATCCAATTATCAAAAATTCGTCATCATTGGTTAACACCATTTGTGTCATCTCTAGCTCAGCAGTCAGAGGTGATTTTGAATTACTACCAACCAGTGATTTCATGTGTCTGTCTCCAAGAGCTCGTGTCACAGCAAGTTCACCATTTAGGTACCCGTCTTCAAAGTAACCGCCAAGTTCCTCCACTCTCTTCTTTTCTTGTAAATAAGACGGTCTGTGGTCATTAGACATTTGAATTGCTTTTCCTTTTCTCGAAATAACCGCACGACAGTCTCCAGCGTTTTCAATTATTACATGTCTCCCGAGTATTAGTACAATTAAGGCTATAGTCCCACAATAATCACTTATACTGCATTCATTCTTCAGAGCTTGGTCCGCCTTTAAAAATGCTTTGCAATGGCTGTCTTGTAACTCTTTTAAAAACAAGTCATCAACTGCTCCATCTAATGCTAATACTGCCGGTGCTTGTGGTAATTGAATATTCAAAAAATAATCTCATTGCGTGATCCTTGATATAAGAAGCTGCTTCTGGCCCTCCGTGTCCATCAAAAACAGCGTAAAAGGAACTCGGGAGATGAGCCCACTTGTAAACATCGTCACCTAGATGTTTAGTTACATCATTGATACAGATGTGTTGATCTTCGTTTGATTTGCGTCCTCCGATGTCCGTGTGACTTCCTGAGCGTATGCTTGGACTTAATCTCGATGCGTCCACACTGGTACTTTCAATGCTAGCTGAGCACTTCACTGCAGCCTACGGAATTGAAAAAAATAAATAGACGTTAGTACGTCTATGAGAAAATATTCAAATAATTATCATGCTATATAACTCTGGTTTGCACAAGAGGCCTAGCATCCCCTTCTTGAAACCAACAAAAAATCAACGAATAACTTTCCCTTTTATAATGATGTTTTGAGAATGTAGCACAGAAATTATAATTGTTGTATAATCCATCTAAGTCTAGATTAGCAATTTATATATGGGCTAAAAGAAGGTTTTGAGAAATTATGACCCGTTTTAAACCAACCAACCCGTTTTGATATACAGATTAATAAACCATAATATATATAGAGTTGTTCTTCAAAATTAACATATATGTAATTTAAAAGAAGTTAGAGCGAAATCAGTAGATAATTTTTTTGAACTAAACAATTTATGTTCTCCACAATACTAGAATCAATAATATATTCAAACAAAACATATATATATTTATAAAGGTATATGTTAGCAAATTAATTAAAGAAAACAAGAACTTACAAATTTTTCCGTAATAGAGACGACTTCTTCTTCTTGAACTATATTAAGTTCGAGGGAACACATGCTTGCTTTGAAAATCGTATGTTTCTCATGCGAAACTATCATCGTCGTATGTTCTTGCTTGGAATTCATCGTATGTTGTTATTTGGGAATTTGTTGAGGGTTACTTTTTTCTTTGTAGCTAATTTGTGAGATGAAAAATATTGTTATCTGCATGCATGTTTATATATAGTAGTACGTATGCGTAGTTTCAACCGCATTAAAGGTGCACTGAATATCATGTTTATAACGTTATCAGCAACAAGGTTTTTAACCCGCGCTTCGCTGCGGAGCGCGGTTTTTTTTTAAAGAAGCATAGAAACTGAAAGAGTGTATAAAGACAAAAGCAAAGATAACAGTAACAATTAGTACACGCGGTTGCGGCATGTACAGAATGAACCATTTACGTAATTTTTCATAAAAATGCTTACAACCTTAAAAATAAATTGCATCACTTTAGCAACACAAATTGATGCTGAGAGTTTAAAACTACGTCTTTCTAGTCCTGTGTGTTTTCAAGCTTCCATTTTCCCTTGCAACCTGATCACCGAAACGTTCACAGTTAATAGTGAGTTGAGAAGGATGGTTTTACATATAAAAATGCCAAGTATCTCAAGTTTTAAAATACGTAGAGGATATGGAAGGAAAGTATTGCTTACCTGATATCCATCAAAATCGCAATAAAATGGGCAAACACAATCTCTGACGTTTGTGTTATCAATATAAGCTACCCTATAAGTATCAGCAAATTCAAAAACTCTTGAGGCTGTTCTAAGGAGTGTATCTGAGTATCTAGGATCGGTTCGTGCTATGTCCATGTCTTCAGGTCTTTGTCAACAGTTATGGTCATTGATCGGATCACCAACCTACAAAAATTAGAACAAAAATACTATATATGAAGGTGTTTTATGTAAAAGATTGTTATCAAATATTATTAAGCCAAATATTGAAATTGTAATTATAACCATTTCTATACTTACGTTCTAGCATATGAAGACACCACTCAATCAAGAATTTTTACATTATTTAGAACAAAATGTTGGTTACTACGATTATAGGGGCCATTTTTCATTTAAAAATTTGGACATGTCTTTTTAGGTACATATATGTTGGAGATATATATTCTCTCTACACAAACTTGCCACAACGGGTGTGTGATGTATAGAAAAAAAAACAGTATGAAACATCAGGTATATAGCATTAAGCAGTCTCTAACCTGTTTGGAAATAAATGGCTGAATCTCTTAGGCGGTAAGTGAGCTTCCAATAACCTTAGTGCCATTTTCGCTACTCTTGCCTGATTCAGAAGAAACATTGGATTAATGAAGACAATAAAGCTCTTTAACTAAAATACAAAAATATTCCTAGCCATCGTAGTTTTCTAAGTTGAACAGAATCCGTTGATCAACGTTTCTATCCTTAAACTCCCAACAATTTCTTATATGTGCAATGAAAGTTGACAAAACAAATATACTTCCTAAGGCGCTTATAATCAGTTTATGATATTTGGAAACATTTTTATGAAGGTAGCACGAAAGCATACCTGAAGAAAAACAAAAAATTATCAAGTGAATACCACATGTGCTTCCTATCCAACTTTTCTGGTGCAAACTGCGCGTCCGGAAGTAGTTGATGATCATGCACCTCTATGCCCGTGAAATTGAATAAAGGTCATGACATCTTATTATGAAATAAGTACATTTGAACTCAACGTATTCATAGCATGAGTAATCACACTGGTGTAGATCCTAGAAGTTGTTGGTTCTGACCTTCGTTTCAAAACTCAGCTGAAAAACATTAAGAAGTTGTAAAATTCAGTTAAACACACAAAACCGAACACATTATAAGTAACTGCTAAAATAAATATTCATTAAGCAATTCCCAACAACTTCTTCAAGTTAACAATACCTTCCTCTAATTGCGATAGTTTCCTGAGAGTCACAAAGAGTGTTTTTTCCACTTGGTTTAGCCACTACTCTGCTTAGTGCATCATTAGTTGTAGTCACATCAATTGCAGTCGCATATTTGTAAATGAGTTGCAACACACATCATAGCAGCCCCAAAACCAATAATGCTATGCTAACAGCTGCTTGTTTCTGTTTCAATAAATGTAAATGCAAGGTCATTTGATACAAAGAGATTGAAGTCATAGCAAGCCTCTGCATAGTGGTCATTAACTCAATTACCTTATAGACGCATTTTGTAGACATTTGCATTAACTCAAATAAAGTATCAGCAAAGTGCATACTTTGTATAAAACAATGCATTTTAAAGTGAAATGTATTTTTCCTTCGGTGGTCATTTGTTTATGCAAAGAGCCAACGAACAGTCATTGGACACCTCGGACAGCGTAAATAGTTTATCTTAGAAAAAACCCATATCACAAATGCAAGGTAGTTGCACCTTTTGTAGACATTGCTTTAACTCAGATAACATATTAGCTACAAAATACTTATGCGTCTTAAAAAATTACAACCACTGAATCATGATACTATGATAGCCAGGAAAGTGTTGTGCAAATTACTAACAAACAATCTTTTAGTCATTTTCAGACATATAAAAGACACCTGATAAATGCAGCTCAGATAAATGCATGTTCAGATGGCTGTTAGAAAAAAAACATTAAATCGATATGTCACACGCTGCTCATCCCAATATTTGTATACCCATCTGACTTGTTCAAGTTTACAGCAACCCTGCAACATATTTTGTAGTTTCTAAACTGTCAGGTTTGGAAAATCCAGCTTGAACATTGACACGTATTACGAAAATCAGTATGACCATAAAAATAAATCTGAAAATAAAGGATTGCGAGCTTCACTGATCTTGTGTTATGAAGGAATTCATAGGAGGCAGTAGTTTACTTTTTCAGGTTTATATTTATGGTCATAACATAAATCGTAAAAAGGATCGAGTACCATATCGAGATCCACACAATAACATACCAATAGTCAGTATAAGTAGTGATGAAAGGAGTTTGAAAAGTGAATATAAAGATGCAATCTCTCCATTAAAATAACATTAACTTTTGGCAAGCTAATTACCCGATTGCAAAAGGGCATTTTAAACCGGCTTTTTCAAAACCGAGTTCGTGTTTAAGAAAACACATATAATCGTTTCTTTCAACGGATATTCAGAAATTATTTTGATATGATTAATTAGGACTGCTCATAGTTATTTTAATGTGTATTTTGCATTAAATTTAAGAGTTTAATATACCTGTGAGTATAGCAGTTGCAACATCTGCTCTTGGTTCGTTGTATGTTGCGAAGTTGAAATAGTGTTCAGGGTTGTCCAAAGTTCACTACCAATTTTGTGTTTCTTGACAGCTGAATCGATGAATTCTGTATACGTTGTTAATCTTCAGCAACCGTTCAAAATATTGAGTGTCTCTAGCATCGTTGTTAGCTTGTATGTCGTTACCCTCAGTTGATTATGAAATAGCAATTTTATTTTAGGTATCTTGAAAATGTGAAAGTGTTGTTGCACATGTTGCTTACATATACCTCTTTATCAAGTAGCATACAGCAAAAGGTTGTTGTTGAACCCATTTGTGATATAGTCTTACCTTTATTACTTGGTTACTCTGCGTACACTTCAGTTGGTCAATACTAACTGGTCTCGGTTGCGATACCATCATCATTCCAGTGTCTTTGGATGTCATGCTTTGCATTCCTCCGATTGCATATTATATCTACCAATCTCATTTCTTTCAGATTCTTATCGTTGTTTCTTCATTGTTATAACAACAAGTATAAACCAATTAGTATAGCAAAACAAACAACTAATCTGCGACTTGAACCATATAAACTGATCACCATACGTAACCATTTCATCTAGGATACTATACATCTTTCACAGATTTCCAAAAACTAAATATGCAAAGTATCATAACGTACATGTTTTTCTTTTTAGCGGGGAGCTGTTATATGTACCTGGTGCATGTCTGAGAATTTATCCATTATCGTGATCCGGTCGTTCACAGTTACAACGTCAAGATTCTGTTTGACCGTTATGAACATCAAATTCTAATAGTAAAAAAACAAAATAAAACAAAAACTGGTAAAACAAAATGAATTTAAACCTGATGTACGGAGCCCAATTCTGCCGGACAGCTCTTGAGCTTGAATGTAGCTTATGTGTCTATTTTTTTAAACCAAAACCCACATGCACCTAGTTGTTTGGGTCGCTGGTTTGCTTTAAGTATGTTGTAATCTTTTGCTTGCTATATTTATCTTCTACCTGCTCATGTTTCCATATTGTACCTGTTCATAGGAAAGAAATTGATAATCGCTTCATTTCTTATCTCGACATCAGTAGCTACTTACTGTTTGGCATTCATTCACTTCACGCTTTTAATTTCTCATTACTAAGAAATTACTATTGCTCTGCAATCTCACAATAATTGATATAAACAACTGAAAAACATAACATGAGAACAAATATTTTTTCACTTAGTGTAAAAAACACCTAGTTGTCCATTCGGCAAAAGCTTCCTCGACTTCAAAAAACTCAGAAAAAAAAGACTTCACTATTTTTCAAAGTTGTTTAAGGGTAGATCCCTATTGAACGTGCCAGACTCCTTAGAGATAGCTTGACATGTAACTACTTCAATTAACGAAAAACAGAAAAAGGACTTCCACTAAACATGTTGGTACATTTTTACAATGAATCTGACATACTGGATAACTCAGCCTCCATTGAACTAATTCCACACATTTTTGTATAGTGAATTCATTTAGCTTGACCCAATTATCAATAATGCATTAGCTAAGACGGAATCGATATAACAGTTTGAATCCTTAACAGGTTAGTTTAGGAGTATAGGAAACAATCGCACACTCTAAACAGTTACCACACATGGTTGACTTCTATTTTATGGAAACCTAAGGTAACTTTTAATACATGTGTATGTAGTCATCATGTATGTAAGTTATATTATAATTGGTGATCAAATCAAGGGTGCAACCTGTTGTATGCAATTAATGGTTTATTTGCTTTATGTCACCCGTGTGATCACTTTCTATTTTCAATTTTTTGCGAATGTTTGTGTAACTATTTCGTTTGGCTATCATTTATACATCATCTGTCAGCAGAATTAAGGAACCGTAAATGTACCTCTGCTTGTTTTTTCTAGCAGCAAAATGCATTCCAGTAAAACCGGACTCGTCAAGCAACCTCATAATGGCAGCATCAGCCTGCGGTTTTTTAGATCACGCCAAACACGTGCGCTTTTCACCTGTGTTAACTGATCTTTGTTGTCCAAGTTCTTGCAAAACTCTGTCAAAGAAAAAAGATGCAAACATTAGTAATAAATATCGAAAGATAGTTCCACTTGAAGTTGAAAACAGCAAAATGTAATTGATTTAAATAAAACAGCCAACCACATGAAAACCAAATGAAGATTTAATTTCTAGAAAACTGGTAGCTTGCAGAATGGGTCAATATGGTTCTCAAATGTGCGCCGAATCCATATGTAAAGTCTATTTAGCTCTTATGTACCCACACATTCTAATCATATTGATTCGATTCAATTATGTGGTGGCCACTGTTGTATTCACCCAAGCACACAATAACAATAATCGCAACCTCAAATTGCCTAATCAGTTTAATCAAACAATGATGGTAGGTATGTTGCCCCCTATTTCAGCACCCAAGCGCACCCATCTAAGCCCCCATTTCAGCACCATACCCCAACCTGTATTCTTAATTTTCAACAATAATGAACTTTCAGGGTGTTTGGCACTATAGTTTATACTCCATATCTAGCTAAGAAATATGAAAAATTCCTCAAAAAGTAACACGCCATTAATTTTCTATGACCTTTCTTTTTTAAGCTATGGAAATGCAAAATATCTTAGAAAGCTAATAAGCCATTTTTGCTCTTCCAAACAGCCGATATTAAAATTAATGCATACAGTTAATAATTTAACAAACCATGATTCTCAGATATGCATCTAACACACTTTTACTCTAATTAGCTACATCTACTACCCATCGCAAATCAACCTCAAAAGTTCAGATAAGCATTTTGAAAAAAACAATCCCAAACACACCTGTATGCTTTTAGAAGCTTATGACACACCTGCAGTAGCCTCTTCCCAAATCCCCTTTCCTGCAGTCCACCCAAAAAATAAATATCAAAAACAATAAAATTAAATTGAAGAACACAAAACCCATAAAATCATACCAAAAAATCATAGAACCCAAAACCTTATATGCAAAAAAGATTCTCTTTTATTTATACCGTTCGCTAAATAAAAAAAACAGCCACAAAGATTGAGTATATATAAAACATCATACCTGATTTATAAGGAATCTCGAATTGAAGGGCACCGTTTTATTTGTGTGTTTTTTTGGTGGAAAACGACTGCGCAAATAAAGAAAAAGGGGCGGTGGACTGATTTAGGCGTGTGAGAAGAACACGTATGTGTGTGTGTTTTCTAGGTGTGAGAGAAGAACACCGATGTTCATGTGCGTGGATTGGTTCAAGCGTGAGAGAAGAACTCAAATTGCACCGATGGATTTGTAGGGGTTTTATCGTTGTGTGTGTGTTGGATACACAAATGGAAGAACACGTATACTCCTGAGTATCATTACGTGTATTGCTATCAGCCATTTATAAAATTAAATAAAAGACCCGATTGAGGATATTGGGTCAGACAGGTACATTTAATTTGCACATTTTCTGATTCTTGCCTATTAATATAAAGGTATAATATTTTTTACTCATAAAATAATTTTATTTCATTTACATTATATAAACAAGGTATTTTTTTACTTGATTTTCACGCAAAACTTATAAAACAAAAAATTTTTACTTTAAAATCTGTCATGTAAAATATACTTAGAGAGGTTGTTAAAATCTGTTATGTAAAATATAACACTCAGTTTAAATGTGAAATCAAGTCGTTTTAGTGTGATCATGGTGGTGAATTCGACAACCATGCCTTACATACATTATTTGCCTCTAAAGGTATTCAGTTTCGTTTTTCTTGTCTTAAAACCTCCCAACAAAATGGCAAGTCCGAAAGACTAATTCGCACCATCAACAATCTCATTCAGACATTACTTTTTCAAGCTAATTTTCCACCTACTTTTTAGGTAGAAGCCCTCAATATGGCCACTCACCTATTAAACATTTTACCATCCACTGCCATTAACAATGAAATACCTTATACCCACTTGTTTGTAACATACCCTGACTATAGCCTTTTACGTACCTTTAGGTGTTTTTGTTACCCTCACCTTTACACCAATCACAAACTTGAACCACGCGCCACACCTTCAATCTATTTAGGACAAGCTTCTAATCATCGTGGGTATCGTTGTCATAAATTAAGAACATATAAAATAATTATCTCCCGTCATGTTACCTTTGATGAAATAGTCTTTCCATATGGCTCTGTTAGAAATATGGAAAAAGATCGGTCACTTCCAATATAGGTAGTCATAACTCGTAGTAATTAGCAATGTTATGTTAGTAAGCTAACCGGGCCAAAGGCCCATGGACAAGCCCACTAAGGGCCCATGGCCGGCCTTGGTATAACATATATACACCCTCTCCACACATAAAGAGGGTGTTGGTTATTCATTTTCTCACATTACACTAATCTAATATTTCCTTTTTACTCTCTCTCTCTAAGTGTTCATCCAACCATCTCTTTCCTTCTCTAAAACTCTAAGTGAATCCTATCATACATGTGTTAAGATATTCTACAATTGGTATCAAGAGCCATGGGATATTTGTGAAGGTTTTGTGTGCGTTTGTTACTCATCTTTGTTCATGTATCTTGGTTTGAATCCATCAAAAGGTTTTCACCTTTTGAGGGTTTAAAAACCATAAAGTTTTTAACTTTCTTTCTTAGTTATCTTAGTATTGACTAGACGTACAAGAAAATCTTTCAAAAACTATAAAAAATATCATCTTTTGAGTCTTTTTGGTTAAAAAGAGAGTTTTGTACCAAGAATCTTGATTTCAAATTTTTCGTGTCAAAAACGTTAAAGTTTGTGTTTTTAAGGTTCTAATAGTTTTAGATATGTAAGAAGTACAAGAAAAATTGGGTAAAAACGTCAAAAAGTGTATCTTTTTAAGATTTTTGATTTTTGAGTTTCGAAGTTCTTTAGGCGATTTATACGTGTCCTATAGGCGAATTATACGTAATTCTAAGTCAGGTGAATTATACGTAATCTTAAGTCAGGGGAATTATACGTAATTTTAAGTCAGGCGAATTACACGTAATCTTAAGTCAGGCAAATTACACGTAATTTTAAGTCAGGCGAATTATACGTAATCTTAAGTCAGGCAAATTATGCTTAATTTTAAGTCAGTCGAACTATACGTGATCCTAAGTCAGGCGAATTATACATGTATTTTTTAACAGGCGAATTATACGTGTATTTTTCAACAGGCGAATTATACGTGTATTTTTCAACAGGCGAATTATACGTGTAGTTTTCAACAGGCGAATTATACGTGTACATTCAACGGGCGATTTATACGTGTATTTTCAATAGGAAATTTATACATTCTTCCTAAAGGCGATTTATACATAATTTACTTGGGAAGACTATCTCGTGAAAACTTGATTTCTTAGTTTTATCAAGAATTGTAAAATCCCGTGTATTCCGAAAGACTCAACTTCATTAATCAAACCTCACTTTAACACAACAACCTCCAATCACTGTACGATCACCTTCATCTTATCACATTGAAATGGATTCAATTATTTCACTCGGACAAAAGAATACTCTTGTTGAGTACATGATACTCTCCGGTGCTGACAATCGTCCACCTATGTTGGACAAAGACCTATATGATTCTTGGAAAAGTCTAATGGAATTATACATGCATAATAGAGAGCATGGAAGAATGATACTTGAATCAGTTGAACATGGTCCTCTCATTTGGCTTACGGTTGAAGAGAACGATGTGATCAGAACAAAGAAATATGCTGAATTATCTGATGCTGAGAAAATTCAAGCTAATTGTGATATGAAAGCTACCAATATCATTCTTCAAGGCCTTCCTGCTGATATCTATTCACTTGTGAATCATCATAGAGTTGCTAAAGATTTATGGGAGAGAGTTCAATTACTGATGCAAGGTACCTCTTTGACAAAGCAAGAAAGAGAGTGTAAGCTGTATGATGCATTTCATAAGTTTACTCACATCAAGGGGGAATCACTTCACACATATTACTTGAGATTTACTCAGCTGATTAACGATATGAACATCTACAAAATGAAATGTAACAATTCACATTTTCGCGTCCTTTGCGTCAATAAATATTTAACTAATTATTTTAAACTTTTACGCGCTCACTTTTATTTTCCAATACTTGGTTAAATCGCGTAAACTAAAAGCCAACATTCGATGTAAACAGACATCAAACAAATAAAATTTTACATCAAACAAGTGTTTTATTATTTTTACGAAAATAATTATTAACTTGTCACATTTTTTTATATATTACGTAAAACGTTTACGTTTCACAATAAAATTTCATTTTGCATGCATGCAAACCATTAACACATTTATGCTTCAACAAATACCCACACTTATACCCAATGCTAAATTTTGTATACAATTACTTCTAGAAAACCCAACTTGGTCGTCCATATTGTTACCTATAAGAAAATAGTACGTAAATCTGCCACATATGTTACTTTTGCTTAAACTATAATAAGCTTTACCCATTGTTTTATCGCTTAGCCTATTATACATCATGTTTTAACCTCTTGTTTGTCCTCCTTTGGTTCATTTCACACGTCAACACACATACATTGGGCATGTCTTGACATTTTACAATCCTACATGTTCCCTAGGTCTTATAATAATATAATGACCATGCTTTGTTTAAGAATAAAAGACTAAGCATTTATCACATCACTTCAAACTCTTATCACATTAATCTTACACAAGTCTTACCCAATTCTTATCAAGTTTATCAAACCTCTACAAATGCATGCATATATACACGTCCATATTTACCATTTCATCACCACAATACTTTAAACTCCCAAATTAAATCCCTACACTATCCACTAACAACTTAGATTACAATATCCTTTACACAATGGATCCTAGCCTAAGAAAATAATGAAACTTTATCCCCAAGCCTATCTAAAATCAGCATAAAGTAAGGAAAAGAGAAAAGAGAGGATGTTTCCCATGCTTGAGCTTTAGACACCTCATAAACATGTCAAATCTTATACACTCCACTATTTATTAAACAATAGTATCTATTATACAAAGGACAAACCCTAAAAGCATGTACACTAGTTCAACCCACCAAAAACCACCAACTTTGTCATACACACGCATGTTGGATCAGCAAGAAATGGGGAAAAAAGAAGAAAAAAGACCAAGCATGTTGTAACTTCACATCACCTT
>BQNB010090909.1:0-27022 GCA_026074375.1 Tanacetum coccineum | reverse complement strand
TAACTTTTAACGATCGTTTGTTATACATTTAATATATATTACATTAATATATTTTCTCGTCATTTAACATATAAACGTGTGCATCCCCTTAGGCTCGAAAATATTTTCGGACATATATTAATTCATATATGGTCATAATCCAACATATATGCCGTTGCATCACTATTTACAAGTGTTTGTTTAACTTGTGTAAACGAACTTATCATTATCAGTTTTGATCTTATGATTAGAAATCTATTATCCCTTTGTTTAATACCAACTGGGTAGGACATGGACGCATCTTCCTTGTACCAATACTTAGTTTCTTGATCAAGAAATGATGTGATCACCAAAATAATCTATAAAACTCTATTTTGGGTCCTCTCCAAAATAAAACGTAGATTATTCAATTCGACTAATATCCATGGTGTGACATTTCCTTGCAGGTCCTCTCTAGTATTCATTGAAAAATGAATATCTTATGGATCAGATTTCAACCATATCTTACTCTATAAATAGTATGTGCTCATATATATCTTTCCCACAATATAAACAAGCTCGACTACAGACTCTACTATCCCCTTAATTCAAGCAAAGATATTCCTTAATTCAAGAAAAGATATTCGGTCAACGAGTAATAGCCACACAATAATTGTTTTCCTTCTTTAAGCCCATTATAGTTTTGTATAAATAGCCGGTTTTTTGCATTGTAATAATCATCATAGAATAAAACCACTTTTCTCAATTCCTATTAATTTTTATCCTGGTATTAGAGAAGGTGCACATCGTATACTGCAAAGCAACCTATTCAAATCCTCGATTCAAGCTCTGTGTCCGGGAGAGAGGAGCTACCAAGTCTGGAGAAACTACTGACTTTCAACCTTTAATGTCACGGCTAATGACATTAAACAAAACAAAAACTCACTAACATTTGCGTAATTGCGGTATGGGCCAGAGGATACCACTAGATCAGTGTTTCGTGCTAATTGGCTACCGATTGGTGAATGATGGGCCAAATGAAGGGCACTAACCAAAGAACGAGGACTGGAAAGAGGCAAAGCCTCCGCTGCCAACACCGGTACTAATCGAAAAAATTCCACTGGACTTGGGGGGATGGCGGCAACAACAGTTAATGAAGAAGATGGATTTCACCGACACTTAAGCTCTCTAATTGTCTCTATGTTCCAGCTCTATCACATAAACTCCTATCGATAAGTCATGTAACAAAAGAGTTGAATTGCTCAGTTATCATGCAACCCACCTTTTGTATCTTACAAGATATCAGGACGGGAGCGATCATTGGGCGTGGCACTGAAAGACAAGGGTTGTATTACGTCGATGACTTAACTACAAGTGGAACTGTGATGCTAGCTCATGGAACAAGTGAAAGAGAAGCATGGTTATGGCACAGAAGACTAGGACATCCTTCTGGTAGTTATTTGCATATTCTGTTTCTTAAACTTTTTCCTTTAAATAAACCAATCTCTTGTGAATTGTAAATAGCTACAAAGCCACAAACAACTCTTTTAAACTCGTAATACTAGGGTTAAAGATACCTTTTTCAATAATTCGTCGGATTGTGTGGGGTCCTGCCTAGTTATTGGGGGACAAAGTTTCCGGTATTATGTAATATTTGTTGATGATTGCACCCGGATGACTTGGATTTATTTTTTGAAAAATAAAGCTGAAGTATATGATAGATTCCTACTGCATTTTATGCCATGATTCAAACACAATTCCAAAAAATCTATCCAAGTTTTTAGGTCAGTAACGGGTGGAGTAATTTATGAACACACAAATGAAATGCCTTTTTTTTCAATCCAAAGGGTGTTAGTGCAAGAGAGAGGTTTCGTACTTTACTCTACCCCGGAAACGCGCCAAACAGGCGTGTCAGTGGTTACGGATAAAATAGGACGTGTATGTCGCTTGTGTTAGAAATGACTGTAGAGACTGTCTAATAATTGACTAAGAGTTTATGCTACGCAAATTTTGTTTTGCACGCAGCATTAGCCAACTGCACTACATAGATCAACAAGTATGTCCTAGCAAAAATTTCGAACAGATGTATACCGCGATTTAGACAAGACTCTCTGAGTACATAGATGAATTCGACCAGTGCTGTGGCCTACTCTTTGAACTAAAGTTTTTTGGATTTGATCTGTTGGTATTTGCTTTGATTAGGTTTTCCAAAGATTCTAATATCGTGATAAACATTGATTCTTGTTGTGAGTGTGTAGGAAATGTGTTTTTGTGGGATAGAGGAGTAGTTGAATTCCAAAGGGATAATAGGTGTTTGTTTATGTCGTAGTGATTAATATTCGTCCTCATGAATCACCACCATTATATCTGTGATTTTCTTGAAACCAAGTATTTTATATCTCCCATATCACAGTGTTCACGGGGGTGAGAGATGTATGACACACTTTGTGGGGTTGAGTTATGGTACTCACATGAAGGAGAATGGAACCATAGTACACTCATAATAAGTCTCATATCTCCACACAACCCTGAAGACCAAATACGTTAGTGACGCCGCAATAGGACGCTCCTTAACCTGGATAACCCGAGGGTAACAGTAATACTCACTTTCTACTATTGTCCGAACCTATATGAAACTACTAATAACAACCGGACAAGGTGAGAGTATACACGCCACAAGAAACAGAAGATGTTTGCCCACTCAAAATGGACCATTAACGTAGAGCCAAATGAACATTTGGAAGTGCAAGCTGAACTTTCCAACAAAGAAGAACACATCGGGAAGATATGTATTGCCACCAAGAGCAAATCGAGGAGTTCCACCGAAGAGATATTCCCCAAAAAAGGTGTCCAGAGGAAGTAGATATCCAATTGCTAATATAGCCAATGGAAATCTATCCGAGGAAGCCAAGGCTTTTTCCTTATCTATGTGTTTTGATGAAATCCCTGCTAATACGGAACAAGCCTTAAAATCAAAACATTGAAAAGATGCAATGGAAGAAGAAATAAAAGCTCTTATAAAAAACAACACATGGGAGAAACGTGTCTTACGCCCAGGGGAAAGAAAAACTGTAGGGGTGTCGGTTGGGTGTTTACAATTAAATACAAACATGATGGTACAATTAAAAGATACAAAGCGAGATTAGTAGCTAAAGGCCATACACAAACATATGGAATTGATTACTCTGAAACTTTTTCTCCAGTTGCAAAAATTAATACAATCAGAGTTCTTATTTCCATAGCAGCAAATAAATGATGGCCCTTATATCAGTTTGATGTAAAGAATGCTTTCTTACACGGAGAGCTAAAAGAGGAAATTTATATGGAAGCTCCACGTGGATTCACGGACAATTTTAGAGAAAGGGAAGTATGCCTTCTAAAAAAATCCATTTATGGATTAAAACAATCCCCTAGAGCATGGTTTGGGAGGTTCACCTTAGCATGAAACATATTATGGGTTTCAAACAAAAGATAATCTCGGGATCATTCATTATTTCTCAAACAAAGAGGCAGTCTCATAACCTGCCTAATAATCTATGTTGATGATATGATTATAACAGGAAACGACAAAGAAGAAATAACCAAACTAAAGAAGAACTTGTTCACAGAATTTGAATGAAGACCTTGGAGCCTTAATATTTCCCTTAGGATTGAAGTTCTAAGATCAAAACAGGGGAGTCTTTCAGGTACAGAAATAAGTATGTTCTCGATTTCTAGCAGAGATCGGTATGGTTGATTGCAAACAGCGGACACTCAATGATTTGAATCAGAAGCTTTATATGAGAAGAAACAGCCGTTGGCTGACAAAGGAAGATACACGAATTGGTAGATTAGAAAAACTATTTTCTCTCACACACCCGACCTCCGATATAGCACATTGTGTGAGAGTGGTATGTAAGTTTGATAATCAACCTAAAAAGGCTGATGAAAGCCTTCATTTAAGGACTTATAAGATATTTAAGGAAGAGGGCATGGAGTCTATGTTCAAACCATAATGGCATTTAGAAACTCTCCAATTGTATACAGATGCAGATTGGGCGGAGATAAAGGAAGACCGAAGATCAACCTCAGAGTACACTTACTTAGTTGGTTGGGAACCTTGTTACGTGGCCGAAGCAAGAAAAGAACAGAACGTGGTGGCCCTTTCAACGTGCAGAAGCCGAGTTCCGAGGGATTGCCAAGGGGGATAACTGATGTGTGTGGATACGAAAAGGATATAACGAGAAGATTAGGGATATCCACCACTAGAACCTAGCAAAGTCATGAGTGACAACAAAGCAGCTATCCAAATTTCAGAAAATCTAGTACAACACGATCGAACAAAGCATATAGAAATAGATCGACACTTCATCAAAGAAAAGTTAGAAGCAGAGGTCATCACACTTCCGTTTATTCGTACTGACCACTTGCTGATATTTTAACAAAAGTGTTAATGAAAGAACCTTACACGAGTGTCTTGGGCACGTTGATTTTTGGAAATCCCATATTCAACTTGAGGAGGGAGGAGTGTTAAAAAGGAAAACAATTTAATGGGTTGTCAACAGTACTTAATGGTTATTTAAACGTCATATCCTTTAATTCAAGCAAAGATATTTCTTAATTCAAGAAAAGATATACGGTCAACAAGTAATAGCCACACAAAAATTGTTTTCTCTCTTTAAGCCCATTGTAGTTTTGTATAAATAGCGGTTGTTTAAATCAATCAATCAATAGAATAAAACCACTATTCTCAATTCCTATTAATTTTTATCAATAAATAGTATGTGCTCATATATATCTTTCCCACAATATAAACAAGCTCGACTACAGACTCTAGAATAAATCTTGGATTATGCTTTTATTACTATTATACGCTTAAACAAAATTATTTAGAGATTAAAACTTAAAAATTTGAAACACGCGAATTAATAATGGATAACTCAATCTCATATAATATTTATCACCAAATTTATAATTTAATGTTCCGATGTGATATATTAACGATTAAGTGTTATACACTTAATGACTTTCATTAATACGGAGTATCAAATATAAACGGACTTTTAACTGATTTCACCCTTTGTCTTACATTATATCAATTTGTGAATCTTTACAAATGCGACATCATTCTATTCTTAAATCTTGCTAAGACATATTGTACGTTAGAATAGTCATGCTTCCTCTTGCCATATGTGCCTTTTCCATTTGTAATGAAAACACATATGCTACATATAATCACGTTGGAACTAGAATAACATAAACAACTGATCAAATCAATATTCATATTATTGCCTTCCTCATATTACCATGAATTAGATAATTAAGTAGATTTTGATAATTTCATTTTCAACCCATTCAATACTCAAAATTGATGAAACTTCAATCCCATTAAGAGATTCTAATTATGGTAGTTTATAAAAAAGTTTAAGAAAAGACGAAGAGGTTTATCATTTTATTAATCATAGTGGAAATGTGTTTCATGCTTATGTGGAATGAAAAGATCTAATATCTTAGACCTCTTCTAAATTTAATGTTTATGTGGAGTTTGAATTATTCCAAATGAGCTCGTGAAAATAGTAACTCGTCTTTCTGCCCTGGTCCTGCGAAATAAGTCAGCCTACAAAAGTCCAATGGAAATAGAATAGGTGCCGGTATCCATAAGCTTGCAGGTATGAGTTCGGATGTAGGTTGTTCTTTGCCATAGAGAACAGTCGTCTCAGGAATCGTTTAGAGTGTTAGCGGATTTCCTTAGCGAAAAAAAGGGGAAATCACTTGTCTCTTCGATTTACGTTTTGAAGTCAGATATAAATGCTAGTTACTCCAAAGCGGTGTGCGCCAAATCACATGCGTATGGTGCTATTTGGCAAGTCATCTCTGCGTGGACCCATGTTATGAGCGCCTCAAAACTCATGCGCAAGGATCAAGTTTTCTAAGCAAAGGTGAGCCAGCTCACCGTTGTGACTTGTGAGAGCATTTGGCGTGTGAGTATGTTGTGTGTGTATATTGCAAGTGTGTGGTTAAGAAATTGCAAAGTAACACATACTGATAGAGTAAAGTTTCTTGGAAAATTGCAGGAGAATATGGGGTTGGCGATTCAAATACTATGGAAGCTTGACTTTAGGGTAAACAAGTTTAGTGAGTCACAATTCACAAATATTATTCAGCACTTCTTCCTAACCAACGGACCATCTATAGATTTACGTCAAAGGACTATATATCCTAATAGCTCAATACTATCTAATGCGTTTTGCATCACTGTGATTTCTACCATTTTCGACCTACTTAAAACAAATGGATTTTTGTTATCTTCGGACTCTTGTAACACGAAAAATCAATAAAAGCAAGAAGGTCAACCCTAGAGTTTAACTTTTTTCTTTTAAGTTTTTGAAAAGTTATTTCGGGACTTTTACTTGTTAAGTCGTTTTCATTTTTCAGGTCCATTACAAACTTGTAGCTGAAACCAACACATACCATGTTGGAGTATATGACAGAGCTAAGAACAATAGAGATAAAAAACAATTAGATTCTGCTGATCTAATAAAGAAGGAACAAGTGAAAGATGTTGCTGTAACTTTCTGATCATTATTAGCAAGAATGAAGGGCCTATAAATAGGCTATACATCAGCTGTAACAAACTTGAAAAGATTAGCTTAAGACCAGGCATGAGCTTAGCTAAAGTGATTAACAACACCATTTATTGTAGTAACTAAGTAGAAAAGATTAGAGTATGACCATAGGTTGGTCAAACCCCCCATCCACCCCTCTTTTGCGCTATTTTTCGCAAGTTGACTTTTGTTTTTCTCAAATCAACTCGCGGATGAAATGATGCTTTATTTTGACATGCTTAGTACCGACATGATAAACGTGATTCTTTGAAAGCACTTACAGCAGAATTGTCGTTCTTCGTCGACAAAAAAATGTCTGTGTGCTCTACTTTGTTCTAATATGCCCCAAGTTCACATACATGATTCCTCTCATAGCCAAACTGCTTGAACAAAGTGAGAAGTTGTGTGCGATGTAGTTAGCCTCGGGTGGTTGAACAAGGTACTGTGTGCTATTTTTAGCTCCATGAGACCGCTGCGGTACTGAGAATAAAGCAATGACCAGAAGTGCTTCGTCTATCATCCACACAACCAGCCCAATCACTATTTGTGGCTTTGTTTCTTTTCACACATTTACCGTCATTAAAGAAAATCGAGTGGCCCGTTTCCATCAATTGTCCCACACTTAGCAGATTGTGAGCCAGGCATGGGGCAAAATGGACGTCTTTAATGAACCTTTTATGATCACCTGTATAGATTTTAGCAGTACCTTGACCTTCTATTTGAAGTTGTTTGTCATCGCCAAGTCGAACATGAGATCTTACTGATTCGTCGAGGCTGCTGAATTTCGACTTATCACCGGTAATGTGATGTGAACAACCACTGTCAATATACAAAAATGTCACTTCGAGCGATCTCGGTTTCTGTCTTAGCCATGAACAAGAAAGCGTCTTGTTCTTCCTCCTCCTCTGCATAATTTGCTTCATCAGGCTTGGACCAACAAAACTTTTCGGTGTAGCCATACTTGTTACAAAAGGAGCAGTGTAGGGAATTGGTTCGACCTCGACCTCGACCACGAAATCCTCCTCGACCTCTTCCTCTATAACGCTGAAAAGAGGACTCTGGCTCACCCTTTTACTGAAATGCCTTTTCTTCATCTTTTGCAAATGTCCTGTTGATCCTAACCTCGTGTGCTTGTAAGGATCCCATTAGTTCATCAAAAGAAAAAATAGATAGATCTTTTGATTCTTCAATTGCAGCTACTACGTGATCAAATTTGGGTGTTAAACTTCTTAGTACCTTTGCGACAACTGTTTCGACCGTTATTGAATCACCTTAGGAGCGCATTTGACTCATAATTGATGATATCTTTGCCAAATATTCTTGCACAGATTTTTTACTTTTCATGTAACAAGTTTCAAAATCACGTCTAAGAGACTGTAGTTTCACGGTGATAACCTTTGAAGATCCTTGATACTCGATTTTTAGGAGTGACCATGCTTGTTTGGCTGAAGTTGCTGCTGCAATTCTTGAGAAAAATAGACTCATCCACTACTTGTTGGATGAAAAATAGAGCTTTTGCATCTCGCTTCTGATTCTCTTTATGACGTGTCTCATCATCACTTGCTTCTGCGTAGCCTGATTCAACAAAGTCCCAAAGGTCCTAGGACGTAAAAAGTGTCTTCATCTTAATGCTCTAGAATTCATACGAATCTCCCTTGATGGACCTATACTTAGTGTTATAGACATAGAGTCCTCCGATGAAGTTTCTAAGTCTGACCCGGAACTTGAATTTGTTGGTGTTGTGTTTGTAGATCCAATTGATGAATTTTCTGGTGTATTTTGTGTTGCGGCTTCGGTTGTAACTTCTTCTACATCTATTTTGAAATCCGATCTTGATGATTGAGCATTTTCCTCCCATTTCCAGCTTGATGGTTCATCAAACACTACATTCCTGCTTACTATGATCTTTTCACATGTAAGATCATAAAACCTATAAGCCTTAGATTGTGTACAATAACCGATAAATATAAGCTTTTGTGATATATCTTCCAACTTATGTTTTTCTGTGGTACGCAAAGCATAACATATACAACCAAAGACCCGTAAGTGACTTACCGATGGTTTGTTACCACACCGGGCTTCATAAGGAGTCTGATTCCAAACAGCTTTTGTAGGAGAAATGTTGAGAAGGTACACGACTGTAGCAATACCTTCTGCCCAAAAACTGTTTGGAAGATTTTTTTATTTGAGCATTGAACGAGCCATTTCGACCACGGTACGATTCTTTCGCTCGCCACCACCATTTTGCTCAGGTGGAGTTCAGTAGTGAGTACGGGGCTGTCAACTCTCTCTTAATCCCGTATTCATCAAAAAATTCTATAAATTCTTTAGATAAAAACTCACCTCCGCGATCTATTCGAAGAACTTTTAAAACTCTTTCACTTTGTTTCTCTCTTAAATTTACCGTCATTAAAGAAAATCGAGTGGCCCGTTTCCATCAATTGTCCCACACTTAGCAGATTGTGAGCCAGGCATGGGGCAAAATGGACGTCTTTAATGAACCTTTTATGATCACCTGTATAGATTTTAGCAGTACCTTGACCTTCTATTTGAAGTTGTTTGTCATCGCCAAGTCGAACATGAGATCTTACTGATTTGTCGAGGCTGCTGAATTTCGACTTATCACCGGTAATGTGATGTGGGACTAACCACTGTCAATAATAACATAATATGTCGACTTCGATGCCGGATCTCGGTTTCTGTCTTAGCCATGAACAAGAAAGCGTCTTGTTCTTCCTCCTCCTCTGCATAATTTGCTTCATCAGGCTTGGACCAACAAAACTTTTCGGTGTAGCCATACTTGTTACAAAAGGAGCAGTGTAGGGAATTGGTTCGACCTCGACCTCGACCACGAAATCCTCCTCGACCTCTTCCTCTATAACGCTGAAAAGAGGACTCTGGCTCACCCTTTGACTGAAATGCCTTTTCTTCATCTTTTGCAAATGTTCCATGTGATCCTTTTTACAATAAAATCCTCGTTGGCTTGTAAGGATCCCATTAGTTCACTCAAAAGAAAAATGATAGATCTTTTGATTCTTCATTGCAGCTACTACGGTGATCAAATTTGGTGGTGTTAAACTTCTTAGGTACCTTGCGACAAATGTTTCGTCCGTTATTGAATTAACCATGGGAGCGCGTTTGACTCATAATTGATGATATCTTTGCAAAAATATTCTTGTTTTTACACAGATTTGTTACTTTTCATGTACGAAGTTTCAAAATCACGTCTAAGAGACTGTAGTTTCACGGTGATAACCTTTGAAGACAGGTATGTGTGGTTGGCTTACATTGAGAGAACTTGAGTTAGCAGCCATATTTGGCACAAAGAAAAAACACACGCCCATTTATATCAATTAGTAAGTAGTTACATGCATAAAATCTGTGAGCTTCATAAAACTCGGGAATAAACACTTGTTTCGGTGGCTTTATAGTTGAGACGGCTTTGAGGATGTAGCATAACGCAAAAGTACGTCATCAGATTTAAGACCATATCCGAAGGTCACGCTTTAGTCCCCAAGATTAGGGAGTAATGTGGATACAGTCACTACCATGAAACTTTCTTAAGATTACGCTTTGGGTGTGCCGATAATCTAAACCTAACGCTCGCTAAAAAGCTCGTTAGCTGCAATGATTTGTTTTCCGTCTTTTTGGCATTTCATGTCGAAACACCCTATAATTAACTGACATTTCCTATTCTCAAATTCAAAACAATAGTTGTTTCTTTACTGTGTGTTACCGTCTTTTTTACCGTTCTTTTAACTTATTTTTTCAAGGGCGTACACTTTTAGTTATATTTCCTATAAATATAAAATAATTTAACAGTTCATACCACACAATTACAATCCATCGCCACAATTCTTATGGATTATTCACTTTCTCATACTTTCGAAAAAAAATTAAAGTTGAAGTAATGAAACAAATTGATGAGGATGAGTGTCATTCGCAAGCGATTATCAAAAAAGTTGTGATAGATGCAAACGCGAGCAAAGCTCAAACAGAAACATTATAGTAATACACATATTAAAAGTAAAACGCCGCCGTTTTTGAAGGCATGCAACAGTAATATGAACAGTACCCGGCCCACTGGGCTCGGGTACTGTTCATCGGCCCACAAAAAAAAAAAAAAAAAACTATAATCTGCTCCCCTTCTTTGGCCAAAAATAAGATATAAAAAAAATTTCGGCCGGAGTACTTCATTTGTAACTATTTACGACTTTTCTTATCGGCCTGGGCCAAAAAAAAAAATAACGCGCGATTGCCATTTAATTTAAGTACAAAAGGAAAAACTATCAAAACATGAGACCGAAAAAATATTAAACCGCACTAAATATATGTAAAAATTATTGCTCATTTTATAGTCGCATTTTTGACATTGCTCTACAGTTAAAATTGAACAGACCACGACCCATCGGCTTGGTTAATGTTCATCGGCCGGGAATACAAAAAAAACTTTATATCCCCGCTCCCCTTTCTTTGGCCAAATTTAAGAAATAAAAATTTAATGGACGTTAACTTCTCTTTCTATACATTACACATTACAAAAAGTTATATCGTCGTCGTTTCTTACGTCGGGCTTAGTGTATATGAACAGGGTTCGGACCACTATGGGCTGCCCAGTTTGGGTCGGCCCACTTTGTGTTTAATCGTCGTGCACATACTGTAATGTATGAACAGTGCTCGGCCCAATGGGCTCAAAGTGGGGGAACGGCCACTCTGGTTGGTGATTTTTTAATACGCAATACAATTAAAAAATTTGAACGCGTCATCTTATTGTATTTTTGTTATTGGTCTAAAGGGTCGTGACTTTATGCACTTAGCATAATAGTCCTCGCGGTAGAGGCTGGCCGGGGGGGGGGGGGGGGAAAGAGGGTACAGGGGGGGGGTTGCACACCCCCCCCCCCCACCCCCCCCCCCCCTCGTATGCGGCCGGGGGGGGGGCGTTTTTTTTTCACACTCATTTTTTCATTTTTTTTTGTCTTCTTTTTTTTTCTTTTTGTTTTTTTTATTTTTTTTTTTTCTTTTTTTTTGGTTTTTTTTCTTCATTTTTTTTTTTTTCTTTTTTCTTCCATGAGGCCCAAACACATAAGCTCATTATAAAAAAACAACCCGCATAAATTGAATTATTTGAAATAAAAATATGTTCGGCACAAAAGTGATACGACGTCGTTTTTTACATACGTCGTGCTACAGTAATATGAACAGTGTTCGGCCCAATGGGCTCTCAGTTTGGGCCGGCCCGTTTTTTTTTTAAATACGCAATACAAAAAAAAATACTCGACACAACCAAATAAATAAACCCGCACAAAATAATATTAAAAAAAAAATTTGTTCGGCACAAAAGTGATACGACGTCATTTTTTACGTCATGCTACAGTAATATGGCCACTTTTTTTTATAATGCGCAATATAAAAAAAAAATATTTAGATCAAAAAATACCCGCGCCATGAGGCCTAACACATAAGCCCATATAAAAAAAACCACTATTAAACATAAGCCCGAAAAAATAAACCCGCATAAAATAAAAAAATAGGAAAAAACAATTAAACCCGCAACTATGCGCGAAAAATTAACGTCCCGCAGCAACGCGCGGATAAACATGCTTGTTATAAACATATACATTTTTATACAATACGAGGTAGTATTGTTTTGGGCCGAAAATATTAAAATGGCCCAAAATCAAATGTAAAAAGAAAAGTTACAAAATGGACCTTCAACTTTTAACTAATTACGACTTTTTTATATAATAAACTTTATTAATATATAGCACATATGTACCGATTCATTCAAATTAAAAAACACTATCGGAAAGATCTTTGAATTGCGAACAAAACGAGCTCAATATTGAAATGCTTCTGACATACGCACGGTTTTATAAAAAATATTGAAGTTTAATATAAATAGAAAATAAAAAAAGAAAATTTATAAAATGTACCCTCAACTTTCAACTATTTACGACTTTCTTATATAATAAACTATATTTCTCAAATATATCCGCTCTATAAATAACGTATACTTCGCCCAACGACAAACATTCATTCAAATTCTGTGATTGTTAAAAAAATGTTCAGTGAAATTAAATACATGTATTGCATACAAGTCAGCCCCGCCGTAACGCACGGACACATTCTCACTCAATATTCATTCGAAATATATAAATTCGTAAAAAAAATTATGCCCCGCGGCAACGCGCGGGTATGTTGCTTGTTCAAAGACGTTACGCATGTTATGCATATTTTTCTTGAGATCTTTCTTAAAGAAAAAGCTAAGAAGTGTCATGCAAATTTTCGGATTTAATTGCTATTTTTGTTTTTGTTGATAAGATCAACGATTAAGGGCCCGTTTGGTTTGTTGAGAGTTTAGATTTAGATTTGGATTTAAGATTGGAAGGTTGATGGGTTTCAAAAGTACGTTTAATGAAACATACGTTTGTTTACAAACCATGAGACTGAATGTAGTGGTGACCGCAGAGGACACCGTCACGTCAGCGCCAACTCAACTTTCTCTCTCTTAGACCACACAGTGACCAAACACATGTAGTGGTGACCGCAGAGGACACCGAACAAATTTTAAAAAAAAACATTACATTAATAATTAAACATTTTACAAATTAAAATACTGAAATAAAAATACACGGAAGAAAAGACGGAAAAAATTACGGAAATAAAAAACATGAACTTGACGGAATTTAATAATACAACACATATACGTTTTAAAACATATAGTTCGAATAGTATCCGTTGGAATAGTAGTTGTTTGATTTTAAATTTGAAAATTACATTACGGAATTGAAAATTACATTATGGAATTGAAAATTACATTACGAAATTGAAAATTACATTACGGAATTGAATAACAATAATGTTAAGCTAATCAAACCATATCCTTTTGGAAAACCTCAACCACATTTCTTTTTGTAATGTTTAGGTAATGCTTTGATGGTTTAGGAGTAAAAACTGAGACATTGGCAAGTATCATAGCAGCTCTTACTGTAATATCATTTTCATAACTACTTACATCAAGGACTTTGTAGTGTATTGTTCCAGTTACTGTACCTGAGAGATCTTTCAGAGTCACATTTAAATCTCCAAGAGCATTCGGAGAACAAGACTTCACTATTGCAACAACTTGTTCAAGTTTTCCCTTTTTAAGAAAGTTGTCGATGTCTCTCAAACATCCAGTTACAGTGCCACCAAAAGCATTCACATAGTTAGTGGCGCTAACCCACGCCCCACTGTTAAAATCAGCATCCTCACCCACATCCTCAACAACTTTCTGCATATATTCTTGTATCGACATTAAAGCCCCATCCGGATCAAGAATAAATACATTTTCTTTAAGCAGCTTGGCTCGCTGAACAAGACCCGCAGGACCGGGTATTATCCTAACTGGGTTTGGGGTTGAGGAAGATGGTTCAACACATATGCTATTAGAGAGCTTGACAACACCCGCAGGACCGGATATTATGGTAACTGGATTTGGGGTGTATGGAGATGGTTCAACATGTGCGCTACTAGACGAACGCAGAACAGGTGTTAAATGGAGATCAGAATCGTCTATATCAAGACTGTATTCCCATGGATCATTTTCGTTAGTGAAATTGGAATCCATCTGGATAGTTGGATAAGAAGTTGTGTGATATAATGAGGAGATGGTGGGGGTATTTATAACGAAAAACTAGCCGTTGGAATTCAAAATTTGAAAATATAATAACGGAATTTAAAATACAATACTTTATTTAAAACATTAAATTAAAACAACATTACACTAAAATAGTTTCTAGTTTATTAATCTGATGACTCGTAATCTGAATCAATTCTCATCACCCCAAATTCCATAAAGTATTCATCATCATCAGCTTGTTTTTGCCTAATCTTCTCCTCCCGTGCCTTTTCATCCATTGTTTGTTCTTCTAGTGTTTCTCTTAAGGCTTCTTCATCTAGATGTAGTTGATGTAACTCTTCCGCAGTAAGGTATACATCACCAATCTCATGTGTCTGTGATGACGAACCACCTATATGGGTTTCTGAGCGGTGGTTGTATTTTTCATGTATCCAAGCTAACTTAGCATTCATTTGTTTTTCTAGTTTTGCCGCCTTTCTGTACATAGAAAGATTTAGCTCGTAATCTTTATCAGAACCTTCTTTTAAGAAAGTGTCGATCAAAGCACGGCTCTCTTGTGGAATGTGATTACATTTCTCGTATGCTTTTCTAAGATCTTCTTTAGTTGTGCATGCATTATCAAATTGCAAGGCTAAATCCAGAATCGCTTTCTGATGAACCATATCTTCGTCAATTTGTTTTTGAACCAAAGCTTGGATTTCATCATCGTTATGTGGTATCGAACAAGCCATTTAAAAAAGATAATGAAAGTGTATAAAATGTATGTGTTTTGTGATTAAAAATGGTATAAAAAGTGAGATTATATAGTGAATGAGGGATTGTTTATTTTTTTTAAATAAAAATATAAAAAAAGAGTTAATTTTTTTTAATACGAAATCTTCCTCCAATTGTAAGGTCGTGCAGAAGACCTTGACTTTGCAAAGGTTGGGGGTGACCAGGTCTTGCTTCGGTCGGCGTAGTGGGGTGAACAGGTCCCTTTTATTGCCACATGGGACGACCGACCGCAAAAGGTCGTCCCATTATGTTTAGCCTGAAGGAATTTGGAATCAAATATATTATAGTAGTTTAACAAGCATGATTACCCGCGCGTTGTTGCGGGGCGTTAATTTTTCGCGTGTTGTTGCGGCGAGTTAATTTTTTCTTTTTTATTGTATTTTGTGCGGGTTTATTTTTTCGGTCTCATGTTTAATAGTTTGTTTTTTCTTGTATGGGTTTATATGTTAGGCCTCATGTTTAAAAGTTTATTTTTTTTGCTATACGGGTTTTTTTAATATAATTTTATGGGATCACGTGTGCCTTAAATGGCGACCACGCATTGCTGCAGGGCATTTTTTATTTATTTATTCTTTTTATTGTATTTTGTGCGGGTTTATTTTTTCGGTCTGATGTTTAATAGTTTTTTTTAATATGGCCTTATGTGTTGGGTCTTATATTTAAAGGTTTGTTGGATTTGAGTAAATATGTGTTATATATTTAGGCTTGTGGTTTTTTATAAAATCATTTTGATGTCATTGTTAGAACCATTGGAATAATGGGCTCGTTTTTTATAAAATCGTACGTATGTCAAAAGCATTGCGATATGTGCGGGTTTTCTTTTCGGTATCATGTTTAATAGTTTGTTTTTTCCCTATATGAGCTTATGTCCCGAGCGTTGTTGCGGGGCGTTAAAAAAATTAAATTTTTTTATTGCGGATTTATTTTTTCGGTCTCATGTTTAATAGTTTGTTGTTTTTTTATATCTGAGCTTATGTGTTGGGCCTCATGTTTAAAGGTTTTTCTTTTTTTGGCTATATGGGTTTTTCTTTTAATATAATTTTATGGGTTTTGGGTAAACATGTGTTATATATTTGGGCTTATGGTTTTTAGTGGCATAAAACGACACCGTTTAATACAATCAAGAGTTGTATGTTTGTGACCCTGTCGATTATTTTAAAGTTATTAGGTATCGAAGATATTTCCACGAGAATTTTTTTATCTTAATAAATGGGTACTTTTTTAATATTTTTTTCCCGATGTTAACATTTAACGCTACGAAATGTGTTATCAGTTAAATGTTTTTTGTCGTGAGTTGGATTATGCTCTCAACTGAAAGGTGAGTTAGCACACTTGTTTGACTTGCAATATTTTCTTCAAGAATTGGACATTGGGCTACATACTGGGCTGAACCAAAGAGCATTTGTTTTTCTAGTTTTGCCGCCTTTCTGTACATAGAAAGATTTAGCTCGTAATCTTTATCAGAAAACTTCTTTAGACTTACGTGTCGATCAAAAGCTCGGCTTCTTTTGTGGAATGTGATTACATTTCTCGTATGTTTTTCTAAGATCTTCTTTAGTTATGCATGCATTATCAAATTGCAAGGCTAAATCCAAAATCGCTTTTCTGATGAACCATATCTTCGTCAATTTGTTTTTGAGCCAAGTTGGATTTCTTCGTCGTCTATGTGGTATCAACAAAGCCATTTCAAAACAGATAATGAAAGTGTAATAAATCGTATGTGTTTGTGATTAAAAAATGGTTAAAATTGAGTAATTAGTTTTATAGTGAATGGGGGATTGTTTATTTTTTTTAAATAAAAATATAAAAGAAAGAGTTAATTTTTTTTAATACGAAATCTTCCTCCAATTGCAAGGTAGTGCAGAAGACCCTAACTTTGCAAAGGTTAGGGGTGACCATGTCTTGATCCTCGGTCTGCGTTAGAGTGGGGTGGACAAGGTCCCTTTTATTGAAAATGGGAGAAAAGACCGCAATAAGGTCGTTCCATACGTTTTAGCTAGTTTAGATTTCTTACGCTTTGTCATGTAAAAATTTTTAATATTTAACGAACCAAAGATTTACATTATGTACAACTATTTGCATTAGATTATTAAGGGTCCGTTTCATTTGTAGATGAGTTTCGGATTTGATTCGGTTTGAAAGATTTAGATTTGGCATGAGTTAAAAGTAAGAGAAATAAAATATATTATTATATAAAAATAAATTTAATTTATTAATTTATATTGTATTGAAAATTACAGTTTATAAGAAAGTGAATCGGAGTATAAATATAAATAAGTGAGTAGGTTATCGAATTTGTGGTTAAGAATTCAAAAAGGACAAATGTTGTTAGGAAATCAAGATCAACCAGCTGCATCTAAGCCACATATCAAAGTTAGAAAATTTGAAATAACTGCACCCCAAAGTCAGGCGTTGCTTATTTTATTTGCTTATGCTCCATAAAAACTAAAAAAGAGATATGTAGCCATCTAATGTTTCGTCATCCAACTCCTACTATCAATTCAAGACCAACATGATATAAGAGAATCCAAACATAAATCCATGGACTGCTTATTTTTAAGATTCTCATAAGCACAAAAATAAGCAAACACTAAAGTTTCAAAAACCCCCCGGAAAAAAAATTAAGAACAAAAAAACTAAAAAATTGATAGGGTTTCTAAACTCACAATTCGGATTAGCGATCAACCTCATACATGCAATGAAACTTGTTTCTCTGCCAATCCAAAGGACGACCACAGAGTGCACCAAGTAATTATCATTCACCAGATTAACACAAATAGAGTTTGCGGTTTTCACCATAATCCATCAAAACTAAAAACCGACAACACAAATTGTGTATGTGAGATTTGATGGGATTTGTTATGCGGATGAATTATCTACTCAAGAATGGTCGAATGATGCGGATGAATTATAATGAATCATCAACTCTAGAATGATCACAAAAATTTAAAATGAAAAAGCGTTAGCAACTAATTTATGGTAAATAAACTAAATGCACATATAAGTTACTTACGTCGTCTTGCCGTTGTTTCGCGTTTAGCATAACCATTTTGATAAGTATGTGTTTTTGCCTCTTCGGTGATCAATGTTTCTGCAGCGTGAAGTATTTATTTAGTTTTACTACATACCATACAACCACAAAATAGTAAAGAAAGCATAAAACAAACGTACGTTTTGTGTCAGTATTTGTCCTTCGCAATTGATAACGGCCTATGGAACATGATCTTTTCCTTTTTTGGCATTTGCGTTGTGCTATAGCTGAATAGAACAAATGTCATTAGCATATGGCATCAATAAAATGAATTTTGCATATATTGCATTTATATACCTGATATATCACTTTTCTGCAGACTATAGGAGTATAGGGATCAACAATATCAGCTTCCATATCTGTGGGAATTAAATATCAGACATTATACAAATGTTGATGTGCTTATACTTAAGCATATAAGTTTAAAGACACTTACATGATGCTGCTTCAGATTTGTTGTTTCTGATAGCTGACCCCATGTTTGTCCCAAAAGCCTCAACAATAGGGCAATGGTTATGTGCTTTCATATCTGTTGGAGTTAAATATCAGACATTATACGAATGTCGGTGTGCTTATACTTAAGCATATAAGTTTAAAGACACTTACATGGTGCCGCTTTACATTTTGTTATTTCTAACAGCTGATCCAACATTTGTCCCGAAAGCCTCAACAGCAGGGTGATGATTGTGTGACAAACCCTTGTTTCTGTAATCCTCAACTGCCGATAACTTAATGCCATTTCCGTTGTTATTACCATTTGACGATATATATATATATATATATATATACCATCGTCTAAGCAATGAGTTGAGCTGTGTGCCTTTGGTGATACTTGAAGGCAATCATTGTTGATCCTTGTTGTATTTACATCCAATAATGTGTCCGAAGGTGTTGGCCGATATTTTTTGAATACATCTCTTTCAGCGCATTCCGTTGATAAACTCTGACTTAATTTCCTTTTAATTGGCCTACTCTTACTTTTCATTGCTAATTGATTGATTTGGCTAATAGTTAACCATACATATGGCAATTGCTATGTGCAGGGGCCTTTAGTCTATAGTCATTAACATATTTGACGCGTCATAGCAGAAACTAATATGAGCGAAAGGCATAAACACTCAAGCAAATGGATGAATTTAATTGGCCTCCGGCTTAATACATAGTTACTAACATAAGCGGCGGACTTCAACACAAAGTAATATATAAGAAAAAAACATAAAGACGTAAGCAAAGGCCTACGCATAGGGTTTATCTACATCATAAGCAAATGGTTTCTGCATTTATGGATATGTTGCATACATATATACAACAAACCAACAACTTTAAAACCCCAACTTCAAATACCAAAGAAGAAAATAGATAAACAATTTCACTAAAAGCAGAGGCACTATAGGATCAACCAAACCTGGAATATGCAACAAAAATTATATACAGATATTTAGAAATTATGGGTTGGGTAAGACCACTGGATTTTACATCACGCGGAAAGAAACTGCAATTGACACTATTTCAGCCATATGTGTAAGGCTCAAGTCTGCAAATGTAGAAGCAAAACCAAACACCATTCTTGGCTGAAACCGTAACCTGGTTCAAGTTACCTCGCCAATATACCGACAGTCTTGGCTGCAACAATAACCCGGGTCAGGTTACCCCGCCAAAATACTGATATTGGTATTGGCCACATAACATTTACTCAGACATTCAGCATCATTGCCTTAACAAACAAACAACTAAATAAGACCACTGTTTTTTTAACTTCTATACAACCAAAATATCTACATCCTTTTTGGTACACAAATCTCCCAGTAATCCTCCGGCGCCAAAAACATCGAAAAGTGAAGGCCCACTCCCAATCTCAATAACCCACAAATAAAGACAAACTATTTCAACCAAATCTAAATGAAGTACAAAAAAAAATACCTCAAAAAATTCAATTGAAGCTAGCAACGGGTTTCGTTAGTAGCCCGTTGGTGGTGGTTCCGTTGCGGTGGTGCGTACACACGTTTCCTCTTATTAGTTTTTCATTTAGCATCTCCAAATTCTTACAGCAAGAAGGTGATGGTTCTTTTGAAGACTATGTAAGAATCAAACTTCTTCAAGAATCTTGAGATAACAATAAGCCCTGAGAAGATGGAGAGGATTCGGGGTATGTGCGACGTGTTGAGCACGAATGGAGAGGTAATAGACAGGTATTTTGTAGTAGTTAGGTGGTTTTGGTTTGTGGGCCTAGAGGTGGGCTGGGTTGGACTAATCTAATTAACAATGTGCTACAGTTGTTAAAACCTACAGCGAATTTTTCAATTGCTATGATTATATATATAATTACAAAAGCAAATGTGTTTTTTTTAATTACCTTTTTCATTAAACGTTAGATTTAATGACATTTCTTTTGTCACTAAAATCTCAGTTGTAACATACGGTCTTTTTAGATACTTGATAGCGAGAATTAACATTTTCATCCGCCTAATTTTGTAACGTTATCACTATTCGAAATGATAAGAACAGAATTCTATTATAGAACCATAATGAAAAAAATGTATAGAGATAACAAGCTACAAGGAAAGTGATTCTACAACATCATTGATCATATATTGATTACATAGCCTTGTAGGCCATTATCCATGTTTCCATAGTGTTATCCGTCGCGAGTTTTTAATTATTACGTACTCAACAATGGACACAAAATATAGTACACTTAGGACAAACCAAATATTGTATTTTGTTAGTACTCGCGAGTTATATTATGGGAGACACATACTTAAATGCACATATCTTCATTACACACAAAATCAACAACAAAAACTAACAGGAGATATCATAACATAAATGGCACCAAAGAGGTCATTCACTTTCTTTCAGTTTCCTATTTCTTTGTAACATGTATCTTGTTTTTGTTTCTAAGCTAGCTAATTCTTATTAATTTCATATATACATTTAGTTCTTTAAAATTACTAAAAACCTTTGTTTGTATGATGTGTTGATTGGGGTTCTCCAAGTTCAGAATAGCCGTTGTTTACGGAGGAAAGAAAGTATTGGTTTCGGAGGATAATCAAAACAAATTGTTTTTTGCTCGTGATCTTCTGTCGTACTACAGCTCACAAAGATGATGCAAAAAGGTCTTCAATCTCTTCAAAACACTCAAAACATTAGGTTTATCTGAAAATGTCATTGTCCAGCACCTTGATGTCAAAAATCCTGCTAGCATCGCGTCATTAGCAGATTTCATCAAAACACGGTTTGGAAAACTCGATATATTGGTATGATAACATGTTTGCTTTAAGGGACACCTTTTTTTTTATAAAGGAGACATGAATAGTTTTTACTAAAGTTTTTGGCCATGTAGATTTAAATAATATAGGTTTTACTAGAAGATATAGAATTCCATTTGTTTGATCTTAAATTTTCGACATCTAATTTGACCTTTTGAGGCAGGTGAACAACGCAGGAGTCAATGGAATTG
Source organism: Tanacetum coccineum (assembly GCA_026074375.1). NCBI lineage: Eukaryota > Viridiplantae > Streptophyta > Magnoliopsida > Asterales > Asteraceae > Tanacetum > Tanacetum coccineum. Next base: position 5,594 of record BQNB010090909.1, on the reverse strand, counting down.
TCATCAATGACAAAAGCCTGAACCTTGTCAAGCCTGGCGAGGTTGGTTTTCGTTTCATCGACTTTGTTTTAAACGGTAAAAGGTTATGTATATTACAACAGTGTATAACCATATCAAAATACAGCCATGAACGAAAAGACCACAAAAACTTTGATTTATAGCTATTAATCAATGTTCTTCAGAATGGAACTCGATCTTTTTTATTATTAATGAATGTTGGTATAGGGTTCGGGAGTGCAGGCATACATGACGAAGCAATATATGTTACAGACATACGAAACAGCCAAAGATTGCATAGAAACAAACTATTATGGAACAAGACATGTCACTGAAGCTCTTCTACCATTTCTTCACTTGTCCACTTCTCCAAGGATCGTAAACATTTCAACTGGAATATCTAAACTCGAGTATATACTTTTATTCATTATCCCTTATTGTATTTTATTGTATCGTAATATGTCACATTAGTCAAACTAAAGAAGAGAAATAGGATAAAATGATAGTATTATGGATTTTTAGTATATAAAGACGAGGCAGGCAAGAAGTTGACTGAGTGACGTTGATAGACTCACAGAGGATGTTTTGGACGAGGTTGTGACTGAATTTTTACGTGCTGCTAAAGATGATTTATTAGAGTCCAAGGGATGGAGCGGGCCATTCTCGGCTTATATTGTTTCCAAAACTGTTGTCAATGCATATACTAGGATTCTTGCAAAAAAGTATCCTTCGTGTCGCATAAATACAGTTAATCCTGGTTTCACGAAGACAGATTTGACCAATTATCAAGGGATTTACACACCTGAAGAAGCTGCCGTTGGTCCTGTTAAGCTTGCTTTGATGCCCGATGAGGGCCCTACAGGTCGTTTCTTCTTTCAAACGGAAGAAACGACCTTTTGACATTGAGAATGTACTAGTTTTAGCTCTATTTTTCTTCATCATATACCTTCATTGAACTGATGAGGTTCGAAAAGTCCCTGGATGTACATGGTCTAACTGGAGTATATATCCAGTGACCGTTTCCGAAGTTCTCTGTGAGCTCCCCAAAGATGTTTACCTAGAAATAAAGTACAAGAATATATTTACAAATGAAAAGAACAGATACTGTACTAAAATCTTGTATACATTTTAGTTACACAATGAGATCAAAAACTATCATTGGGCTACTGATAGTAGTTATTGTTAGTTAATAAATGCACATGACACTAGTAACCCAATAGACACAAATAGGAGAATGATGACTATTTGTGTCGTGGTATCATTCTATTTCGACGCTCTTCATTTTCTCACTAGTGTGTATTGGGTTACTAGTGAGACGATAGTATGCAACAGGAGAAACATCAGTTCAAGATAAGACAGAAACAAACCGATCTTGTTACTATGTTCGATCATCTCATCAGTTATTGGACTATCGATACTTTGGTCATTAGATGTGAAGTTTTGGGTTTGGTATGCTATTATGGGAGGTGCTTGGTTTTTGGCAACACTTGGTCTTCAGTTGGTGGTGAAGCAAGCAAGGAAGCCGAAGCTGTGGGGTGTGTCGTTGGTCCCATGGTTACCATCGGCTAGTGTTGGTATTAATATGTTCGTATCACTCCACTAGTAACCCCAACCTTCATACCATCCTTTGATGTGTCATAAGAAGCATGCAATCCAATGAATAAATAGTAAACAAGCAACAAACTGGTCCAACCCAAAAATCTAGCCGATGGTAACCATCCCATAGTATTTATTCATTGGATTGCATGCTTCTTATGACGCATCAAAGGATGGTATGAAGGCTGGGGTTACTAGTGGAGTGATACAAACACATTAATACCAACACTAGCCGATGGTAACCATGGGACCAACTCTTGGGATTTAATAATCTAGGTAACCAGTTTAACTACGAGTAAGCAGCGGATTGAATCTAGTTAAGGCACATAGAATTAACACTTAATAAAGTAAATAATTATAACATAAAAGTAAATAATTACTTACCTCTTGATCTTAAACGAGTTAAGCAGTTAAATTACTCACTACAACATTCGATGCTTTCCCAGCAACATTCCAACCTTTTCGCCAGCGACATGTCGCTGGGGAAACCTATCCCCAGCGAAATGTCGCTGATGAAAAGTTGATGGGGTAAGCTCGATGGCAAAACGTTCCCCAACGACAATCCCCAGCGAAAAGTGGGCCCCACGTATTTTTTGGTCAAGGAATTGGTGCCACGGTGGCAGTATCTTCCCCAGTATCTTCCCCAGCGACATGTCGCTGGGGAAAAGTCTGATTAAAACAAAATATTTATAGTTAATAATAAAATCTTAAGTTAATTGCAGACTTTTCCCCAGCGACATGTCGCTGGGGAAAATCCCGCTAAAGGACAAAACTATCGAGGCGAAAAGCGTTGAAAAGTCAAACTCAAAGGGACCTTTCCCCAGCGACATGTCGCTGGGGAAAAGTCTGCAATTTTTTTTTATATACAGCCTGCACAGCAGCATTTCCAGATTTTTTTCCGGAAAAAATCTGCCTGCACAGCAGGCATTTCCAGATTTTTTCCGGAAAAAATCTACCAACCAAAACCTGTATACACTCACCACAACTTGTACCAAAACACAAATACAAAGTAAACGCATCTCGCAATACAAAATACACCACAACTTGTACCAAAACCAAAATCTAATATAGGGAAATCGGCCAAAAGCCGAATATGTACACATGATAGTTTAGGGAAACAAGCGTGATGTAGCATACTAGGGAAACAAGTCAATAGTCCACAAGATAAACATAAAGAAATAATGTACCATACTAATGAACATATAACACGACTAACTCGTGTCATCGCCACCATCCTCACCCCCCGTATCATCACCATCCTCTCTATCACGCGCGCGACTCCCGCCACTCCCGCTGGCTCCACCTGAATCATACCTAGCAAAAGCATCCGCGAACCTGTTGTCGCTCCTCATCAAGCTCATCATGAAATCGACATCCCTGCTTCTGTCAACGGGTGCGGTATAGCTCAGCCTAGAGCGGACGTATCCTGGCATTACCGGACCCACGCCAGGAATGTGGCCGCGAAGCTTTCCGCCTCGGACCATCGCGTTGATTTCTGCAGTGGTGTGCTCACCCGTCGCCTCGAGCTCCCTCATCCTATCCTATGTAGTGACAATAACACAAGATAGTAAATATATTAGTCGGGTTGCTACATTATTAATCGATGATTCATTAAAGTATGGTTTGAAAGAATACTTACATACATCCGGAGAGCCTCAGGATCTTGGAATACACCGTTAACGGTGTGGAGACGATAGAACGTGTCGATCTCTGATGGTTCCTCTTGGGTTGCCGACGTCATTTTCTGTACATACACACGCATATAAGATCAATCTAATTAAAAACGACAAATCTTAACACACCAAAATGTATAATCAGATATATATATGTATGTAAAATCAATAATAATAATAATAATTACCATCAGATGTCGAGTGAGAGGGATCGACCGAGATCCATGGCGTGATACCACTGTGCTCTTGGACCGATTCAGCCTATTTGTTTCGGCTCGCTGGGCGTTGGCAGGGTCATTCCAGAAGTTGATGTATTTCTCCCACTCATCATCCGTGTACTCATCGGGTTTGCCCCGCCTGATCCGATCCAAATCATAAGCTCCAGTCTCGGGGTCTCTGATCCAATGCTCCCTCTTCAAGGTTGCCTTGTTGGTGTTATATGATTTTCCAAACTGAGCCTGAATGTATCCTTCGATTCTAGGCCATCGCTCGGATCTCATATGCGGCTCGAGGTTATACGTAGACTGCAATCATATACAACACATTGAAAACAGAGTTAGAAATATAATTTATATATTTATTTAAATTTGTTTATTTATTTATATGATATAAATAAATAAACGAATTTAGATAAATATACACAATTAAATAAATGAACACGATAATTAAATAAACATAAAAGGATAACTGACCCCAAGAGTGGCCATCAGCCTCGCCTTGTCCCCCGCGGGGACCTTCTGCCAGGAAGGGTGAAGGGTGTGATACAAATGTAACTCCTAATCATCTCCCCGAAGTATTTCCCCAGAGTCTAGGAGGGGCCGTTAGGGACAAACCGTGTTTATCAGCACGGTATTCGAACCCAATCTCGATGGGCCGGCCTTTATTAAGATGGCCTCCAACACATTTTTTTCGATATGCATGATGTCTAAATTGTGTCTTAGTGTAAGAAAAGACCAATACTCAATCTCGTAAAAAATAGACCGTTTAGTCCAGTTAAGCTCGACAACAACATTGCGTTTTATCTTCACACCCCCATAACTCAGATGTTTACCCGTCAAACGCGTTGGCAATCTATCAAGCTGAGCCAGGATTTTATCCCGGCCAAATTCTTTAGGAGGATCTCTGTTATCGGTTTAGCCATTGAATTCACGTGAACTCCTCCATTTATGGGGCTTCTTTAAGAATCTTCTATGGCCAACATAAGTTGTTTTGCTTAACACACGAACAAATGGAGTGTCTTCATTACATGTAGGGCATGCCTTGTAACCTTGCCCACTCCACCCAGACAAACTACTTCGAGCAGGAAAATCATTGATGGTCCATAAAACCATCGCTCTCATATTAAACTTCTGGCCTGAAGTAACGTCTATAGTCTCGACACCTTTCCGGTCCTATAAAACCTTTAGGTCCTCAATTAAAGGCCTCAAGTAAACATTAATGTCCTTGCCTAGGGATTTAGGGCCAAGAGTTAACAACGTCAGCATAAAATAACTCGCTTTCATACATAACCACGAAGGCAGATTGTATGTCGTCAATATCACCGGCCACATGTTGTAAGCCTGACTAAGGTTGCCGAACGGATTGAAACCATCAGTAGCCAACCCTAGTCGAACATTTCTTGGTTCTTTTACAAAATCCAAATACTTGGGGTCAAAGTTCTTCCATGCTCTACCAACAACCGGGTGTTGCATCTTACCGGGCTCCGTACACTTTCCAGTAGCATGCCAAATCATGTCTTTTGCAGTGTGTCTAGACTTGTACAAACGTTGTAATCTAGGAATGATCGGAAAGTAACGCAACACCTTCCTAGGAACTTTCTTCCCCGGTGTGTCACTGTCTTTCCATCTACTCGTATTACACACCGGACAGAATTGCAAATCTTTGTTAACTTCTCCCCGAAATAAGCAACAATCGTGTTCACAAGCATGTATCGACTCGTACCCTAACCCGATCGTTTTAAATGTCTTCTTTATGGCATAGTATGACGGTGGGAACTTGTATCCTTTACTTTCGGGTAATGCATATTGTAACCACTCTAACATTTCATTGAATATAGAATCCGTCAATTTACCTTTAACCTTAAAATAGGTAAACTTTGCCATAAAGTCTAATCGAGTCACATGGTCACAACCGGGGTACAGCGCCTCGTTGGCACTGGAATATAACTCTTCAAACTCGTTACGTGTAGCTTGAGTCGGTTCGTTACTTGTCTCACCAATATCTCCTTGTGTTGGTTCATTGTGTTCATTATTCGGAGGAATATAGCTAAGATCATCGAGTAACGCTGTCATGTCACTCATGAGAGGCGGTGGCGTAGGTGTAGCTTGA
>BQNB010090908.1:0-27022 GCA_026074375.1 Tanacetum coccineum | reverse complement strand
TGACCCAATAATGTAACGCCTCGGATATTCAACATTCCGCTGCATACTCAGATTTGAGGGTGTTACAATGCGGGTTTGATTGATTGTGATAGGATTAACCGTAATATAAATCTAGAGTTTAAGGAGAAGAACCACCTAGCTTTGGAATGATATACCACCAACGGAAGTAGTACAATCATTGCACACATAGACAATTTATACATCTTATTTAAATAAACTTGGTTAATACATTTTTCTTACATAAGTGTTTGACATCTTCTTTATAGTTTTATTTATCTGCTTGTGTGTGTTACTTGTCTTATTTATTGCTTTATTAGTTTAGATTAAATCAAAACTCGTGCTAGTCTCTCAGGCCCCCATTTGCGTTGGTTTAGGTTTAATTATGGTTAATTAGATCTAACATTAGATAATTAAAATACTAGTAAATTGAAGTATTAACGCTCACTCTTAGTGATCGACACCCTACTTACCAACGAACCTATAATCGATCAGGTACACTGCCCGTTAGTGTTTGATTATTAGGTAAAGTCAGCAAAACATAAATAGTAAAACTTGATAATATAATTACTTATACTAAATGACACATCACTTGTTATTACTTCTTTCCATGTTTCTCAAAGTGATTTCATAGTGCTACAATCTATTCACAAATAAGAAAATCATTCTATATCAAAACTTCGGTTTCTAAAATCATCAGAAAGTTGACATTGGTGTTATATATATCCCGAGGTTATCATATCAACGTTGTGCTTGTGTTTGTCGTCCTTTTAAAGACCAATGTTGTGCATGTGTGTGTTTTAATGAACGATTTTCAGCGTAAACATTGCTGATAAAAGGACGTTCAATGTTATGTTACATGGAACACATTTCGGTGAATTTGGTACTATCACACCCAATGTTGTATTTAGCTTAGATATTCTGAGGGTTTCACGGTAAATATTATGGTCGTTGTTTAGAAAAATATTCCACGGTATTTTTATTCTATCTAAAAATGTGAATAAAGGTTTTACGGTTTTGTAATTTTCACCCAACATCTAGAAATAGATTATTGTGACTTCATAAATAATTTTACTATATGGTTATCTTATTGATTATCTGTATTGTCCTCGATTAGTGTACTCTTTTCTTTTCATAATTATTTTTAGTGTTAATTATTGAGGTCTTTAATTTGTAACTTGGATTTTAACTATTATTTTTTTATATAAAACTTGATGCAAAATATATGAATGAATTGAATTGTAAATATATTTTCATTGGTATATAATTTTCATCAAGTATTAACAAAGATATTTAAGATCAAAGTTGAAAAATAAAGAATTTAAAAGTGTAACACTTAAACAATAATTTTAAGACGAAAAGAGTATTATTTTTCATGAATGTCGAAAGGTTAAAGATACATGAGTTCAAAATCGGATACTTGTATCCAAACAAGTTAGGTCACCCGCGCTCTGCTGCGGGATGTTTGGCGGCCGGTGTTTTCGGTTGGACGTGTTAGAAAGTATGTTTTTGTAAAAAAAAAAAAAATTAACGGTCGTTAAGCAACGACCGATTTAAAGCACTGTTTTGGTGCATTCTAAAAAAAAAAACTAACGGTCGACCGCTAGTGGGGAAATGGGTATTTTATAAAAAAAATTAAAATGAGGGCAGTTTTCGTAATTTAACACATAGTGCGAGGGGGTATTTCGTAAATATTTGAGGGGCTATTTCGTAAATAAAAAAAGGAACGGGTCGGGGCGGACTGGGTCGGGTCGACCCGACAATACCGATAACTCAGAAAGTGTGAGTGAATATTTTGAAAAAAAAAGCAAAAAAACAATTAAATTTTTTTTTTTAAATGTTCGGACATTCATAAAAAAAACAGACCGATGACTAAAAAAGTGCGAGAGAGTATTTAAAAAAAGAAAACAAATTTTTTTTTTCTAAAGAAAAAAAAAACCGATCGGACCGGGTAGGGTTGAGCCGGCATATTAAATGCACCCCGGTAAAAAAAAGGAAAATTTTATCTTAAAATTTTTTTGAGGAAAAAAAGTTTACTTTTAAAAACTTTTTGAGGAAAAAAAAGGAAAAAAAAATGGTAAAAAAAAAACTAACTGTTAAGAAAAAAATATTCATAAAAAAACAGACCGATGGCTCCGACAGTGCGAGAGGGTATTTCGAGAAAAGAAAAAGCAAAATTTTATTTTAAAATTTTTTTTAGAAAAAAAAAGAACGGGACGATTAGCGGAGCGCGAGGTTTGAGGAAACTTAAAGGTTTATTCATAAAAAAACAGACCGATGACTCAAACAGCGCGAGAGGGTATTCCGAGAAAAAAAAAGATCAAAGTTGAAAAATAAAGAATTTAAAAGTGTAACACTTAAACAATAATTTTAAGACGAAAAGAGTATTATTTTTCATGAATGTCGAAAGGTTAAAGATACATGAGTTTCAATCGATACTTTGTTTCCAAGAATGATCCGGATTGTATAATGTTGAGAATGTACAAGCCACATTTGTGTAATTTCCCAAATGAACAAAAAGGGTTTAATTAGTGCCTTGATTTTGATGAATTTGACATATGATGGTGTTTGGTCGTTGATGTTGGGTAGGATCCATGGAAACTGTGGATGCATGTAAGGATTAAAAGTTATTCGAATTTTGAAGTATCATATGCAAATACAATGAAACTTTTTATAGGATCTTTTTCTATAATGTCGACAAAATGGATTTTAGATACACATGGCACATGTGTTTTATAAATTAATGACCACGCAAAGCATGTTAGGACATGGTTTGGTACAGTGGAAACAATGTAAAATGAAATCAAATAAAGACAAAGGTCATGTTTAACATCAAGCATTGCAGAGTGTTTTGTAGCAACTTTCATTCAAAATGGCAAAACTTGTTTTAGCAAGCAACAAGTAACTACCATTTGTATTGTTGTGTACCTGTCTTTTATTCAAAATGCAATTTTGAGAAAGTATTAGTATCTGTTACTAGTATTAGGTTATGCTTAATAAAGTACATACAACCTTCAAATTTATTTAACCATATTTAATTTAACGTGCATATTTTTTTTACGTCATTTTTACACTTATAAATTAGAGAAACACTACGTTTGAAATGCATTAATTAAGCAAACAAACTACCCGCCAAATGTAACCATTAAATTGCAATTGCTTATTGCTAATACTAACGACTCTCACTTAGCTATATTTCACCAATATTCCCCGTAGGAATGAAACATGTCTCTCTTCCTCACTTTTCAAGAAAAACCCCGCCCCGCAGTAACAAACAAAAAACCCGTCCCGCAGCAACGCGCGGGTACTGACGCTTGTTTCTTAATTAAAATGAAAACATATTTACATCTTTTTTAGTTAAATATTTTATATAACGCTAATTATAAACTAAAATTAATTGCATCTTCATGTCAAGTATAAAATCATCTTTAGTTAGATTGACACTTCTATATATTTTTTATTAACTTTTTCTCAAGTCTTTTTTTATGTGTGTTGAAATATACACGTTGAAAAATTATAAATCACATGTGATTATTTGTAGTTTGAACTTTACATCTCACGTCACAAATCACATTTATTTCGTATTGTTACTATTAAATCCTCGTAAAAAACGAAAAAAAATAGTTTATCGAAAGTATATCGAAGTGTCTGTCTGCTAAAAAATAAAAAATTCTCTTCGTGATGATGTATTTTTGTCGTTTAATGGTTTACCTTTTGTAAGAAATTTGTTTTTTTAACAAAGTGGGGAGTCGGTTTTTTGTTTCGGTGACAAAATAAATTACCAAAATTTGTTAATTTAATATCCGACTTTTTCTTATACTACCTCCGTTTTATTTTTATTGTTCTTTTTTGACCTTTTTAAGTCTTTTTTTTCAACTTTGATTTTTAATATTTTTGTTTGTGTTATATAATATTTGATGAAAATTATATCAATGAAAATACATTTAAAAAACAATCCTTTCATATAAGTTCATATATTTTGCATCAAAGTTCAAAATTAAGGAAAAAAAACTTCAAAAAGTTAAAAGAGGACAATAAAAATAACATACACACGGAGTATATTTATTGAATCGCCCTTTCATGTGAAAGCATGTGTATAGAAATATGACTATAACCGCAACAATTGGTCATGTAGATGACCTATTGACCTCAACTTTTTTCTTTTTTTTTTCTTCTGAGGCTGTGTTGTTGAGTATGCATGTCAGGTTTGATAAGATATGGCTTAGTAACGTAATCATAACAAACCAATCATTGTTTTTAGAAGAAATAAGTAGGATTGCCAAAGATAACATTTTGCAAGTAAATTCCTCCAAGTGATTTGAAATTAGGATCAGATGAGATTACAGTGTTGCAATAGCTAGAGTTTTCTAGTAGGCAACAATCACGATAGATGTAAGGTCAATGACATTTGGCATCGCAAGATTTCATGTAAGGTCAATGACATAAGGTTTAAGCATAGTTATTCTCTTATATGGAAGTAGTTTATGGTTGTCTATCAGGTCTTAACTGAGTGACGTAAAGCAAAGGAAGCGTGTCTTGGTGTGTGACGTGCACGCATTAAAAAGTGGATACTAACTTGGGCGTAGGAGTGAAACGCAAGTCATTATTTTCTTTATAGTAAGAGCTTAATGTATGGTCATGTGGTTTGGTTTGGTTATGCTACCACAGTGGTGGAACCATATCGCCCCCACCGTGGTTTCTTCATGTGGTTCGTTCATCGTGGTCTAAACCACAGTGTGATTCGGAATTTTTTATTTTTTTTATATTGTTTACCGATGCTCCAAATGATTTGGAGTAACCCACTGCCACCAGTGTGAATGTAACTCAAGAAGATGAAGAACCGGCCGTCAAAACCATCCTCATTAAATTAGTTGTAATCAAACATCAAATACAATCATTTTACTGATACAATATATAATTAATCATTCAACTGCATCATGAGTATAGACACGCAACCGTGCACCTCTTGTAAAGAAAGATGGCAGGCCATTAACGCACTTTTAGTTGTAATATATATCAAGAACACTCAACACAACTGTTGTAACATGTAATCACACCAGACCAGAATTTAACCCATAAAATGGAAGAGTGACTCCTGCACGCAGAGTCACATACCGGTTGTGATGAGAGAAACTGGAACATGTCTGTTTGTTTTGTTGAACATGTCAGCATAATAAAATGCTATGCAGAAACGGATCCAAATTAAGAAGCCACGAAAAGATTCATGTGAACAACTAATAAGTAATAACATTAAGATGTAAATGTTATAACTAGAATAAGGGCATTATATAGTGAGTGAATAACAAAAGGGGATATCAATGAGCCACTCCAACAATACGCGCAACCAAGGACAACCCCAATAACACATAGTTGTAAGAAATTATCAACAGACAAATGAGTCGCACTGAAAACAACAGAACTCACCACAACTGCTTTCTGCCATTCCATTCTCGACGCAAGAGACGTCAATAGAAAGCCTCTGTATACAGTTTCTTCGAGAAATGGAGTAACAAGGCAATAAACAAAAATGGACCCCGTGACTGAGAGGGGCCCACCCAAGAGAATTTCCTTCAAAACAGGGTTGTTAACGTCTTTAGGCCCGATCAACTTGTCAGCTACAAGTGAGGTAAGGAAGACTACCGTAAGAAGAGAACCGAGACCAAGCACAGATGCCAGTAACCAGTTCCGGTCCTTGGGTAAAAATCGTGTTTTAAAGAAGTCAAGAATGTTGAAATGCTTCTTAGAAAACTGTAGCAGCAACATAAATGCAACGAGCTCTAAAGTTTGTATCAGAATCAATGAGAATACCTGTAAGGATAGAGGAAACATATCAAACATCTACGATCTTGCTAGTAAAGCACGTAACTTTTGTGTGCACATTAGTATATAGTGGCACTTTTAAGTGTTGACTTACCTGAGTCTCGGAATCAAGAACAGTTTGATGCAGTAGTTTAGCAACAAAAGATAGTCCACCAAAGCTAAGAGGAATGTGCAAACTAAAGATATAAAAGGCCATAGTGCTCCATGTGTTTCCGCCATCATATTCAACGTCTGTTTTTAGTACTGAAAAATCCTGTCACAAGAGATAAACAAGTCTTGTAGTGCCAAGCTGGAACTGGAAAATTCTATGGAAAAATCCTAACACAAAAGTTGTCAGCTATCAGGTGTGTGCAACTGTATGAAACCGACCGACCAGTACCAGAATTTCAGAATACGAGTACTGAAATCAGACCTTATAGTGCCAAGCTGGAATTGGATCATACCATGAACTAGACTCAAAATTTTGGTGTACCTGTTGATAACTAATCTTTCGACAATCTGTCCTTTTATTATAGTAAAATAAATAAACTCAACGACCTTGTTTTGTGTTATAGTTGGTATTATTATACCCGTGCCTATTTAAAAAGATACCGTTATATGGTTTCACCTCAGATAGCGAGATACACACATGTATTACTACAAAAATTATTAACTAATAATGTACTACAATTTTTTTTTTTTTTTTGTGTTATAGTTTGAATTAGCTTATTTTGCTAGATTATGGGCTTATTTGAAGTTGTAAAACCTTATTATCTCCCTTTCTTCAGCTTATGAGCTTGTCTAGCTCTGCTTTTAAACTTAAACAAGTCATAAGCCCTTGTTTTTTGGTAAAGTGGTTTTATTATAACCCGTGCCTATTTAAAATGATACCGTTATAAATGGTTGTCACACCTCAGATAGCAAGATACACACAGGTGTATATACTATCTTTAACAAAAATTATTAACAATAATGTACTTACAAACTTCTCTTTTTTTTTCTTTCCTGGAAAAGCCTTTGCATAAAATCCCCTAAAAACAACATGAAAAATATCTTGCATATAGAAGGAAATTGAATTAAGCTTATTTTTGCTAATTATGGGGCTTATTTTGAAGTTGTAAAAGCTTATTATCTCCCTTTCTTCAGCTTAGGAGGCTTGTCTAGCTCTCGTCTGCATTTAAAGCTTAAACAAGGTCATAAGCCGCGCGAGAAAGTAGAAACTAATCCAATCCAAGAAACAAAGGCCTGCCCACCCCCAATGGACTAAAATAATGTATAATGATTTGAATGTGGGAAAAACATACTAACTGATTGGAAACCACCCATCTCAAAAAGATCTCAAAAAGATAGTATAGAGGATAAAAAGACAACCTTGGTGCATATGATGGGTTTTTTGCAGTTGGTAATCAATATTTTAATGGATCGACAGTCAAAAAAGCTTTGACATCCATGCATGCGACATATATTATAATTCTAGCAAGTGATTGATATTGATAATCTCATTGTTATGAAAGCTCTTGTAAAATAATTGGTTGTCTGGAGAGACGTTTAGAGGAAAATTAAATTACCTGTATATTGTCATCTCCCCCAAAAAATATTTTTTTTAAAGAAAATGATATTCATTTTTTGTGATGGATATAAAGTTATATGCAGACTCATTACTGGACGGGCTAAAAAAGTGATTCTTAAAACCTGCACAAATTACAACAATCATCACTTTTATTAGATCAGTAAAACATTTAACAAGATATCATCAGTAAATTTTAAGGAAATCGCAACTTGTGTTTGTATTGCACAACCCCGAAAGTACAGTCCCGACTCCAACAGGATATAGCATAGGCTTTCGAGTTTTTGGTGTTTTCCCAAACTCTCACAGTGTTTGTCATTTTTGTTTTGAGAACTAAGATAATCATATTTCGTAGAGACTTGTAACAGATGTATCATATCATCAACATGCGCTAGCTCAGATGGCCACCAAGGGTAACGTTGGGAAGATTGTTACCACAAGCGAGAGGTCTCGGGTTCGAGCCTCACCGTGGGGGTTTTCCTTCGGGAGCGAAAAAGTTGTGGGGTTTATCCCCCAAGGCGAAGGTTCGAGTCTTGCATACTGCCCAATTGGATGTCACTGTGAGCTCGAATCACTAACAACTAACTTGCCGTTCTATGCTCCAGATAAGGCAAAGATATCATATCTTGCAAAACCTTATGCCAATCATTATTAAACCTTTCCAGTTTTGCCATCTTCTTCATTTCGGTTCATACTGGAACTGCATATTTACATGAGAGTCATTCACCTTCCTGCACAAAGGACACAGAGCCACTATTCCAGGACTCCATTTCATCACCTTATCTTGTGTTATCGGCTTTTCTTGTATTGCCTACCAAAAAATAAATATAATGCATGTCTTAGAATGCAATGTGAAAACCGCACCAACTGAGGCCCACATAGACACGCTTTCGCCAATAATCTTCAAATTTATTGCTTATGTAAGGGAGGTACTAGCCGATGTCTTTAAAGACATTCAGAAATATGTTTACGATTTAGAGGGGTGCTTTCGGTTTGATGTGAGATGGGTTTATGTCAGGCTGCGGGCAGTGGCCAAGGATCAAGGTGCTAGTTTGAACATCAAGATCATATCATCAATTGAGTTCATCACCAAAATTATACGCTACAAATCTCTGGGTTGTTAAAGTGATTTAATATGTTACATCAGCTTTACAAGATATCTAATATAAAATGGCTTCAGATGCATATTTTAGGTTGTGTTTGGATCTGTATCCGACTGTCTGAATGTCTAGACTGAGGAGCCAACAAGATCACAAGACCTCGTAGGAAAACTTGCTTTGACGTACTAGCCTTTGAAGACTGCCGCATGCTAACACGATATAACATTTAAATCAAACGAAAAGTGTGATCAATTAGTGCAGTATTGTAGCTCTGAAGCCAAACAACTACCTTTTCAAGAGTCTAATGTCCCTTTCCTACAATACAAAATAGATGGTTACAGGCTCACAGCAAACACCGGTCTTCTCACTATGCTCAAGATGTTCCTTGCACAAGGCAAAGAGATCATATCTTGCAAAACCTTATGTCTCATTATTAAATTCATTTAACGATGTTCCTTGCACAAGGCTTTGACGTACTAGCCTTTGAAGACTGCCGCATGCTAAATTCTGCTTATGTAAAATATCCACAAAACCATCAATGTATATAAAATGATCAAACTGTCTATAACACGATATAACATTTATATCAAACGAAAAGTGTGATCAATTAGTGCAGTATTATACCTAACTACAAAACTCTAGATGGGGAGCTAAATATGCCTTCCTTACAAAATTTATGAATAATAACTTGAACTCCCATTAGCTACTCACTATCAAACTCTATGAACATTCTATACGCATCTCGATCGGAAGAATAATAACCCTTTACCAGCGTATCGATTTGAAAACCAAGTTTCTTGTATAGCTGCATTGCTGAAGTTCGTAAAGGATCCACATGAAGTGATACACGGTTTATCCGTTTACTCCTGCATTTCTCTATTGCTGCGTTTACCAGTGCTTCTCCATGCCCTTGTCTCCTATACTGCTCCTTCACTATTTATTTGTAAGCGAAATGACAAAAATATAGAAATCAGAACTCGAGCTTTATGCTATATTTCATATTCATCAATTAAATAGTAAACCAGTAAAAAATTCTGCCATTAAAAACATATGTAAAGTATAAATTATACACAAGATGACTAGCATGATATAAGTATATAACAAAACAACACAATGAAACAGATTGAAATAACTGAAGAATGGGAGTAAAATAATCAACTATTCACTCGTAAAGCTTTCATTTTATTATGGGTTATTTTACAAAAGCAATGTATCAGATTAGTACACCTCATGATAAGTGTATTTTAGGGTGTATGGCATTGTGTTTTTCAAAGAGATAGCATGAAATGAAAAAATAGGAATCAGATATCAGCTGCAATTACACAGGCTTCAGAAGATAGTATTTAGATATACTTATCCTGTTTATGTGTTTGACGAATTCGGATTATTTGAAGAGTTATTTATAAGATGACCCCTACATATTCACAACACCGTCTATTTTGATTATCGGAAGTGGTTACATTTGACCATAAAACTGATCATCTGCAACTTAAACATGTAACACTTTCAAATCACAATACCAAACAACCCGCAAGTTTTAAAGAGTAAGGACATCATTTTGAATGAGCTTTTGTTCTTGTTTTCACAAATTAAAAATTCTGTATAAGAAATGTGACTCTAAAAACAGCTGGACAATCAAACAACAAGAGGGGTATCTTAGAGTTCATGCTTTTTCAGCAAGGCACAACTCAATAACTTAAAACGTGAAAAATCAATAAAAAGATAAATTAAGCCATTTTAAAGCCATAACATTGTTAATTTCATGAACATTCCCGTTCCCCTATACTTTTACATGGTCAGATTAAAATCACTTGGTATGTTGCACAACACACACTAAGCGGAAGGAGAAGAAAAACTTTCTTTGTTTTCAAAGTGCTATTTCAGTGTAAAGAGGTATATATCTATTTCACCCAATTTTTTGGGCTTATTGGAACTTGAAAAGGCTGACTTTTAACAGCTTATGACTTAAATAAGCCATAAGATCACAATCATAAGCTTAAAAAATAGCTTTTCAACTTTTCCAAATCTACAAGTAATTCCATAAGCCCAGAATATAAGCTGTGCCAAACACCACCTATATCAAGCAAATAACAGTACCATCCAAACACCGAAAACTGCTTCTTGAGCACATAAATAAGCTTCCCAAACACCCCGCTTTGATTCCCAATTAAGATCACACCTCAAGCTTCTAAAGTTAGGTTAGATAGCATTTTAAATCATCAAATATAAACCAAACACTTTAGAACTGATAAATTGTCCCCACTTTCACAAAAAGGTTGTTGGACGAGCAACTTAACCCGGGGTCCAAAAACCAGGACTCTATTTTGGACACGATGCAACCCCTCCCAAAGACCGCACCTCAAACAATGTTCAGTTGTTTAATGCAAATTAGAGGCCCATTTTAATATTTCGGGTATATTTGGCAGGCAGGGCCGTCCTCAGGTTTTTGGAGGCCCTGGGCGGTTGCCCACCTCACCCACCCTCGGGGACGGCCTTGATGTTTGGCAGAGAGCTTTTAAAAGCATTAAGGAGCGGTTAGCGGTTAGCGTTTAGCATTTGAAATTGAAAGCTCGGTTGGAAGGAGCGTTTTGCTTATTCTAAAAAAGGGTAATTCAAGTCATTATACACTTTAAAATCACTAATTACTTCATTAAAGAAAAGGAAAGGAAAGTGAAAATGAAACGGTCCATGTTGTGTTCTCGAGTATTACTTAAGAAAGGAAATGGAAAGAAATGAAAGGAAATTTAGCGTTATTTGAAAGGAAAGTGTTTCCTCCTAATTTTGGGAGGAAAGTGTTTCCTTTCCTTTCATTTCCTTTTCTTTAATGAAGTAACTCGAGAACGCAGCGTAATACAGCTACGTTACCAAACACTTATAAAAAACTCACAACAAACATACCCTTCCTAGAACCTATGCTAATGCAAATCCACATAAAAGTAGGATACCTGCAAGTTTAGTAATGACAGAACAAAGTGAAGAAGGACAAGAATACATAACATAACCACCAACATCTCCATGAATCTCAAAATATATCAAACCACTGTTCTTTTTCTTGAGTTCATCATCGAATGATCTAGCTAGTGATTCGTGTTTAGGGAAGATTTTCTTTTCTATCCGTATGATTTCATCCACTATTTTGGCCCAATTGTTTGACTTTCTGTTCAGTTCGGTTAGTGAGATGGAGTTGTGGTTGTCTGCCATTTGTTTTATTGTTTGTGTCACAGCGGGGGTAATAAGGGTAATAAGACCGAGTATTGAGCGTCCGAGACGCGTCTCCTCTTGTTACGGCCGAGAACAAGGAAGCGTCGTCAATGGGTAAATGACGAGGACTCGGTCAATGTCAAGACCGAGTCGTGAGAGGAAAAAACAAGCTTAACAGTTAAAAATTAAAGCGTTAATTTACACTTTCAAACACATTTTTTATTATACACTTTAATCAACTCATCTAAAACAAATAGACTCGGAACAAAAAATATTTACTTTCTTGGATGAAGAAGAAGAAGAAGTAAGTAGTATCGAGCTAAAGTTTTTAAAAGAAGCGTCGGCTTACTATATGAGTTATCAAGCTTCTACTCTTACAATCTCAAAAACCCTGACTTATCGAAACATGATATCTAGAGATCATTACAGTGCTCATGATCGTCTAGTGACTGCTAAATTCTTTCAAAACTTCATGTACGACGAAAAATTATTCCGTAAGCGGTTTCAAATGAGTTGATTACTACTCACACGCATTGCTCGAGAAATAACTTATAATTCACAGTAATTTCAACAAAATAGTGATTGCTCGGGAAGGGTTGTCATTTCCTCATTGATGAAGTGTACCTTTGCAATTCGTCAATTGGCATACAACACCAACGTGATGCTCTAGACGAATATCTATAAATGGGTGAGATAACTTCCCTTGATGCTCTCTAAGCTTTCTGTAAGGCTATTATGAACTTATATGGATACGAGTTTTTGAGAAAGCCTACTTATACTTACGTCGAAAAGCTTTATACTTTTCATGAGGGAAAACATGGGTTTCGTGGGATGTTAGAAAGCATTGATTGTACAGGTTGGTCGTGGGGTAAGTGTCCAAATGCATATCGTGTTCAATATTGTATGAGTGATCATGTGTCACATCCATTCATTTTATTGGAAGCGGTTGCCTCACAAGACTTATTGATTTGACATGCGTTCTTTGGTGATTCTGGAGCGAACAACGACGTCAACATTGTACGTCAATTGCATATTTTCATCCAATCTTAAAGACGGGAAAGCACGAGGGATTTCTTTTGTGGCTAACGACGTGACTTATAAATGGGGATATTATCTTTCAGACAAGATATATCCAAAATGGTTTGTTTTGGTTAAGTCTATTTCACAAGCGGGTGCAAATGATACGAAGCGAATAAGGTATAAGGATGCACATGAAGCAACAAGAAAATATGTAGAACGAACGTTTGGCACCCTAAAGAAAAAGTGGGATATAATAAAAACTCCCGCGCGGCTGATGACTCTTAACAAAATAAGGGATATGATGTACACATGCATCATATTACATAATATAATTATAAAAGACAAAGGGAATGAAATCTCTCCCGACTTTTATCTAAGGGAGCATCATTGTGATGATGATCTGGTACAAACGCATGAAAAAACATTAGAAGCTGTTAGGGATTTGGTCAACGAGTAAACTTATCTAAGCTTTAAAACCGATTTAGTGAACACATTTGGCGTCGAACAAATGCACACTGATTTGTAGTTTTATTTTATTTGAATTTATATTGTAATGTTTTTTATTTATTTGAATTATTAATGTAATGTTTTTAATTATCAGTGAAATTTTAATTTTAGTGTTAAAAAAATAATGAAATTGAAAAAAATAAAAATTGGTGGTAAAGTCAATTGTAGAAAGGGAAAGTTGAAGTAGTGTTGAGATTACGATGATGAATGCAATCTCAAATGCTTCTTATTACACCTATAGGGATGGCACCCGTGGGTAATGGGTATGGGTTTATCAAACCCGTCACCTAAACCCGTGATTTTTTTCTCACCCGTACCTCACCAGCAACGTCACCCACAATGGGTACGTCTTGTTTTACTCATACCTTATGTGCCCGGTGTGGTACCCATCTCCCTTTAGTGGGTAACTCGTTGGGTTTGTGATAAATGGAACAAATCATAAAATCATGTTATGTGAATCTAGTGCTATGAAACTGTGGGTGAATAAGACAGATCTATCGCAAATTTCTAATTACCTAAGTTCACTAAAATACTTTAAGGGTTATAATCTTACGGAGGGTTACTAGTGTGTTTACAAAAATATTCGCCTAAGTAACTAGAGTTTTCATTTTGTTCACTTGGTTACTACAAGTATGAAACAGACTTTGAGGTTACTAAAGTTATGAAATATATACGTAAAACATCACTTAACTTGTTAAAACGCGACATTTATGTTACTTAACTTTATTCAAAAAATTATTGTATTAGGTTATTCGAATAACACTGATATTATAGTGAGGTATATGGTATGCTTCTTTAAGTTTTTTAACCCCAGTGAAACAAATTGAAACTCTAGTTACTTAGGCGCGAACATTTTTGTAAAGACTTTAGTACCTTCGTATTTATTAAACCCAATACTTAATGACATTGTTGAAACTAGGAAATAATTAATCTATCATTACACCAAATGAATACTACATGTAGGAGGTATTTCTGTTTATAATTTATTTTTGAAAGTTTGTATTTCATATTCATCTTTTGTCTTGAACTCAGAAACTGTTAGTTATACAATATGTAGTCTAGTCTAGTAATTTTGTGTTGATATTAAATATATGACCAACAACCTCAATATATTATAAGTATTATAAATTGTTATATTTATTTTAATAGCACAAATGGGGTTTTAGGGGTACGTACTCGTGGGCGTTATTTTAGGCGGGCGGGTACACTCGTGGGCTTCTTAAATGGGTACACCCATGATGAGTATGCATTACCCGTCACCCACCCACCACCTACCGATGGGTACAAATTTTCACCCACAACCCACCCGCGGGTGAAAAATAACAGGATTACCCACCCATTTACGTGCGGGTACCCATGGGTTATGGGTTTTTTCTCACCCGTTGCCATCCCTAAGTATGAGCTTATTGATTGTTTTATTATTTTAAACCAGTTTTAATCCCCGTGCACGCACGGGGCTTGTACATTATGTTTTTCTTAAATAGTTACACTATATAGGATATATATATATATATATATATAATCCGGATCGATTGAGAAGGTTTTTATTTTGAGAAGATTGAGAAGGTTTTAAAAAATGATAGATTTTTAACTTTGATTTAAGTTTTTCAAGCGTAAAACTCATTTTAATGTGATTATAATCTAAAATGTGTAAAAAAAATTCGAATCAATGTTAAAAAATCTCTCGATTTTGCGATATAAGTACAATACTGAATCTTCTATACAAATTTAAGGAATCATTACTATAACTCGATTTTAGCATTGATTTGTGAATCAAATTTGTGATTTATAGATTCGATTCACTATTAAATGATGTTTACTTGTGAATCAAGTCAAAAAATATGAATCAATTTGCTCAAACGAATATTTCTCAATATTCTCAATATCACAGGTGATAAAGTAATATAATATAACACTAATTATGGTATTCAATGTATAAGTAATATCACAAGTGAATAAGTAATAAACGAACCAAAAGTATACATCATTCATGTCCCTTAACCATTAAACCCTATACCAAGAACCCTAAACCCTAACTACTAGGTTTAATATCACAAGTGATATATACATAAACTTTAAAATATATACCAAAACATTAAACCCTAACCATTAAACCCTATACCCAAAACCCTAATCCCTAACCACTAGGTATAATATCACAAGTGATATATACATAAACTTTAAAATCTATACCAAAAACTCTAAACCTCTAACCACTAAACCCTATACCAAAAACCCTAAACCCCAAACCCCCAACCACTAAGTATAATATCACAAGTAATGTATACATAAACTTTAAAACCTATACCAAAAACCCTAAACCCCTAACCACTAAACCATATACCAAAAACCCTAAACCCATAACCACTAAACCTTATACCAAAAACCCCTAAACCCCAACCACTATGTATAATATCACAAGTGATATATATATAAACTTTAAAACCTATACCAAAAACCCTAAACCCCTAACCACTAAACCTTATACCAAAAACCTAAACCCTTAACCACTAAACCCTATACCAAAAACCCTAAACACCTAACCACTAAACCCTATACAAAAACCATAAACCCCTAACCACTAAACCCTATGCCAATAACCCTAAACCCCCATATAATTAAATATAATTTTTAAATAAATAAATAAATATAATTTTTAAATAAATAATAAATATAATTTTTAAATAAATAAATAAATAATATAACTTTAAAATAAATAAATAAATATAATTTAAAAAAAATATAAATAAAAATTAATAATAATAATAATAAAATAATACAAAATAATTAATAATAATAATAATAATAATAATAATAATAATAATAATAAAAAAATAAATAAAAAAAAATTAAAAAAAATAAATAAATAAATAAAAAATAAAAAAATAATAATAATAAATAATAATAATAATAATAATAATAATAATAATAATAATAATGATAATAATAATAAAAATTTATTTTTGATGATAAAAATATCAAATTCCATGGAATTATAAACTTTCCTTCCGTTTTAGGATGGAATGTTAATTCCACACATAAAGGAATTTGTGGTATTTCATTACATTAATTCCGCCAACCAAACACACTATGGAATTGGAATCAGATTTGGAATTCAAACATTCTGCCAACTAAACACGTTATGGAATTGGAATCAGATTCCAATTCCATCAAAATCCTGAAGATTCCGCGAACCAAACGCACCCTAAGTATAATATCAAAAGTAATGTATACATAAACTTTAAAACCTATACCAAAACCCTAAACCCCTAACCACTAAACCATATACCAAAAACCCTAAACCTACAACCACTAAACCTTATACCAAAAACCCTTAAACCCCAACCACTATGTATAATATCACAGGTGATATATATATATATATATATATATATATATATATATATATATATATATAAACTTTAAAACCTATACCAAAAACCCTAAACACCTAACTACTAAACCCTATACAAAAACCGTAAACCCATAACCACTAAACCCTATGCCAATAACCCTAAACCCCCCTCCCTAACCACTAATCCCTATACCAAAAACCCTAAACCCCTAACCACTAAACCCTATACCAAAAACCCTAAACCCCTAACCACTAAGTATAATATCACAAGTGATATATACATAAACTTTAAAATCTATACCAAAAACCCTAAACCCCTAACCACTACCCTATACCAAAAACCTAAACCTCAAACCACTATGTGTAATATCACAAGTGATATATACATAAACTTTAAAATCTATACCCAAAAACCGCTAAACACGCTAACCTAATAAATACCAACACAAAAACCGTAAACCTCAACCACTAAACCCTATGCCAATAACCCTAAACCCCCCTCCCTAACCACTAATCCCTATACCAAAAACCCTAAACCCCTAACCACAAACCCTTATCCAAAAAACCACTTAAAAACCCCCTAACCACTAGGTATAATATCACAAGTGATATATACATAAACTTTAAAATCTATACCAAAAACCCTAAACCCCTGACCACTATCCTATACCAAAAACTTAAACCTCAAACCACTATGTGTAATATCACAAGTGATATATACATAAACTTTAAAATCTATACCCTAAACCCCTAACCACTAAAACCTATACCAAAAATCCTAAACCCCTAACCACTAAACCCTATGCCAATAACCCTAAACCCTCCTCCCCAACCACTAATCCCTATACCAAAAATCCTAAACCCCTAACCACTAAACCCTATACCAAAACCCTAAACCCCTAACTACTAGGTATAATATCACAAGTGACATATACATAAACTTTAAAATCTATACCAAAAACCCTAAACCCCTGACCACTACCCTATACAAAAAACTTAAACCTCATACCACTATGTGTAATATCACAAGTGATATATACATAAACTTTAAAATCTATACCCTAAACCCTAAAACCCCTAACCACTAAACCCTATACCAAAACCCCTAAACCCCTAACCACTAAACCGTATACCAATACCCCTAACCACTAGGTATAATATCACAAGTGATATATACATAAACTTTAAAATCTATACCAAAAACCCTAAACCCCTGACCACTACCCTATACCAAAAACCTAAACCTCTAACCACTAAACCTTATAATTAATATCACATATAATTAATATCACAAGTGATAAAGTAATATAATGTGACACTAACTGTGATTATTTTTGAAAATTTTAACATGTAATCATTGTTATCTATCACTTGTGATATTATACTATTAGTGGGATTAAAAGGGTTAAAACATAGTTTTGTGAGAAAATAGTGTTTTAGTTTAATTTTCACAAATTATGTTTGATATATGGTTAGAATGGTAAAGATGTTTATTTTTTAATGTCAAACATGATAACTCGTTTAATGTTTTACACACATATTTATGTTCATTTCATGACATCATGTTGAGTGTTCAAACTTACGGATATGTTATATCACATGTGATACTTCAAACGGGTTTGATTATAAAAAATAAAATTCTTCGTTATTTACCAACTTCTATAAATAAAGTGTTTTGATTTGAAGGTCCAAAAATTATGTGTGATAAATGGTTGGAAAGCTAAGAATGTGTACTTTTCAATGCCAATAACGATGAATCAATTAGAGTTTCACACAAATATTTATACCCGTTTTACGAAAGCACGTGAAGTGTTTTAACTTACAGATTAGTGTAATATCACAAGTGACATATCAAACAAAATACTGCATCGAGAAAAAACAAAAAATACCCAAACAAAAAAAAGTTTGTCGAAAGTATATGAAAGTGTCCATCTATTGAAAGATAATTAAATGCTAGTCACGATGGTGTAATTTATGTATCTTAACGTTTTACGGTTTTTGCGATATGCAATTTTTAAAAAATAAGGGTGAAAATGTGTTTTAATTAAAAAACACAAAGGTAGGAAAGGGATGGTGGATGTTTTTAAGGTTTAATGTTGTTCATTAGATAAAATTAAATCTTAGATTAATTCTCACAATTAGATCAAACCCAAATAAATGATGAAAATTTGTCCCTTGATATGTGAGAAGACACTAATATACAAATATACAAATGAACTTAACCAAATTTCAAACATTACTACAAGTCTCATTTTAAGATTCCGAAAATCTAAACTTAACCTCACCAGCAACTTCTAAATATTGCCCCACTCCTCAACATTTTAACTTTTAAAAATTTGAAGTTTCCTTCGAATACATTTTCCCTTTATTTTTTCACATAGTACTAATCACATACATCTTTCTTCTAAAATAGAAATTAATTGTGCACGTCGCTCTGCGCGGTACGATGTTATCTTTTTAGAAGAGGCTTTATTTAGGTTATTATACAAAAAAGTTACTAAAGTTTATACGAAAGTTCGACTAAGTTACTATAGTTTCATTTTGTTCACTTAGGTTACTAAAGTTATGAAACATGACTTTTGAGGTTACTGAACTTATAAAAATATACGTAAACATTACTTATAAAAACGTGACATTTATGTTACTTAACTTATCAAAAAATATGTGTTAAGGTTATTTGAATTAACATTGAGATTATAGTGGGGTATGCTTTTAAAAAGTTTAGAAATAAAACTATAGTAACTTAGGCGAACTTTCACGTAAACTTTAGTAACATCTTTGTATAGTAACCTCTTTGTATAATAACCTCTTTATTTACTTTCTTTTAAGTATTTTAAGAATTATAAACCTAAATCTCTATCTATACCACATTTTGGTTTAAAACTTATAAAACGGTAATGATATTTTACCAAAATATTCTACTAATAAATGCAATGCAATTTTAAATTATATAACTGTTGAAAGGCTAATTGATTTTCTTAATTATTATTGATAAGAATTATTCTATATATAAGATACACAATATCATTCTAGAATAATGATCATGGGCTTAGGCCTAATTACATGACATCTATACTAATGGGCTTAATACAAATGAATAACTAATAAATATAAACGTCTTGACTTTGAATGTTGAATGTTGGCTTGACTTTGAATGTTGACTAATATATCATCTAATAATAACTACTTAATTACTTCCTCTATCTCAATATAAGGGCATTGATAACATCAAATATTTAATACATTTAGTGTCAAATTACCTCTTATATTACTTGCAAATGTTTTACTAATACTCGAAAACGATACATTTTCTATCATTTTGTAGTTTTAAGGTGAAATGCAAGAAAATAACAAGAAACAAGGGAAAAAGGACTTAAAGTTCAATCATTCGAAGTTGTTACGGCGAAACACCATAAATGGTTACGCCGTAACATAATTTAAGCAAATACGAAGATCAAGGACAACTTTACGGTGTAACACAATATCTAGTTACGCCGTAACCATGTATATGGAAGGAAATCTTACCAAAGATAGAGTTATGGCGTAACACACCTTTTGGTTACGCCGTAACCATAAAGATCCACATATATAGAAAGAAGATCACGAGCTTACGGCCTAACACCATAATGGTTACGCCGTAACATAGAAGACGTCTAAATTATGGAAACTATTTGAAGGTTACGGCGTAACACCATAACTGGTTACGTCGTAACAAGTGCTTAATTATGGGATGCTGTGTATGAAGGTTACGGCATAACATCTTTATTGGTTACGCCGTAACAAGTTCGAAACCTATAAATAGAGGCATCATTCAGCTATTCCGACATCACTTCCTCCACAGCCAATTGGAGAGGCGACAAGGGCTTCCAACCTTCGAAGAATTCCACATGGAGTCAGGGAGATCACACTTTACTTAATTTTTGTATTTAAGCGTTCAAATACGAATACTGTAAGAATTATGAGCTTTTAATCTATGATTACTTCTATTTCTTGTTGTGTTTCCGTTACCATGAGCGGCTAAGCACTTAAAGTGATGGCCTAGTTATGTAGTTACTATTGTTATGATGTTTGTTTCTTGTTAGATTATGGTTTCATTAGATATTCCTTGACCATCGTGTAACCCTGGGTTTTGGTAGTATTACGGGTGGTGTGGATCTTGCTTGACTCATTATTAGATTACCAATTCAACATGGGATCAATCGGGTACTAGGGAGGAGTTTACACTCCATCCCTAGTGTAGGAACTAACCGGTCTCCGCCCTTATCATTTAATATACTTAAAAAGCACAAGAACTCTTACAGAGGGGTTTAATAATCCGTATAGGTTATTAGATAAGTTTTGAGAATAGTTGAGATTAATCACTGCAACCTGAATAACCTACCTCCTATACGATTTGAACTGATTCGGAATTGTAGGGAGTATAGGATAGACTAAATATACATATTCAAGTCTATCGACCTTAGAAACCACTAATGAAATCATAGTTTAACATTACACAAGAAAACATATTCATAATAGTAGTAATGAAGTAACTAGGTTAGCACGTTTTCTCTCCTGATATCTCCAACTCCTTTAATTTCAGTATTTACTTTTATTGTTATTTAAAATCAAAACTTATTTTTAAAACGTGACATTTCAAATTAAAACTAATTGCAACTTAGCTCATGGGACGACCTCGGATTTACCATTCTATACTACCCACGATCGGGTTATCTGCCCGTTAGTTCGTTGTCAGGTAGATCGAGTATTATAAATTTAAAACTCGAGTAAAAATATATTTAAAAGAAACTACACATCAAGTTTTTGGTACCGCTGCCGGGGAGCTAAAAATTAGAATAATTTGAATTTTTGTATATATATTTCCTTTTGTAAATATATTCTGCTAGTTTTTCTTGTAAGTTTTCAGATATGGAAGATGAGACATACATCAACGCGCTCACCATGGAGCAGTACATAGCTTTGATTCCTGATGACATTAAACCAGGCATAGTAAACCCCAAGATTGGCGATGACGTCGAATTTGAGATAAATGCAAACTTTTCGAGGGAATTAAGACGCACACTTTTCACAGGCACCGATGATGAAGACGCTTACGAACATGTGCGTACGATATTAGAGATTGTGGATCTCTTCCACTTCCTTGGCGTCACTCACGATGCAGTTATGCTTAGGGTATTTCCAATTACACTCAAGGGACGAGCCTTGCGATGGAAAAACAGTCTTCTAGCAGGGACAATCACTACATGGGATCTACTTAAAAAAAATTATTTGGAGATATTGTCACCCTTTCATAACTGCCAAAAAATTAGAAGAAATCTGCAATTTCAAGCAAGAGAGGGACGAGACATTGTATCATGCTTGGGAAAGATACAATGATCTTCTTTACCAATGTTCGCTGCATGATCTGAACTGTCAACAGAAGGTTCATATCTTCTACACTGGATTAGACATCTCCACCCGCAAAATTCTTGACTCTAACGGGTTCATTCCTCTAATGACACCAACACAAGCCCTAGAATCAATACAAGTCATGACAGACCATTCGCATGACTGGTATGATGAAACAACCACCAGGGAAAGAATCAACGATGTCCTGGACAACGTTGATGCCATTCACGAAAGTTTCAAAGGGGAACATCTAACCAAGGAGTACCCTCTCAAAAAAAAGGACGTGGCAATCAAGCATAGCAGATATATGGAATCCTTGGAAGAAACCATCATCAAATTTTACGAAGACACAATTAAAAAACATACCGCAGATGATGAAAGGATGAGGAAGATCCTTGAAAACACGGAATCGAACATAAGGGCACTTAAAACTACAACAAAGAACCTACAGAAAAAAGCTTATCAATTAACCCATAAAGTCCTCACTAATACAGGAGAAAAAGTCAAGGCAATAACAACAATGGGTAAGGAAAACATGAAGGAGCCGGTTCCTCGTGACTTATCACCTACGTCATTTCTAGGACATTTGAAGGAACAAATGGGTAGCCCTTACAGAATCCGCGAAACCGTTCTTATGATTGGAAATCCTGAGGAAATTCATAATGTAAAAGCCCAGGAAGATGAAGGGGACATGGATGTCGGTTGGGACATTACAAGTAAGGATGTAGAAAGGCTGAGGCAATTTCTAACACCTACCATACACGCTTTACCCAACCATAAGCCAGTAGTGCAACCATATATACCACTGGGACCAGTACATGATAAGGATAAAATTGTAAGGGTAAAGGAACAGGATTATGATATTCCTCTAAATGATAGCGTAATGCAACCGTTGACCCCTCAGACGGTTCACATCACACCACCCGACGATGATTATGTAGCACCGGCTATAAATCCTATGTCTAACAAGTAATTAAACAAATTCGAGGAGGAATTTTCTAATATTACAAAGGTTGCCGAAACGGAATATGATAACCCTGTTATAAAGACATATGATTATGAGACCTTCATTCGGAAATTACTACACCAAGTGAGCCAATCATCAAGAGAAATGAAATCTCAGCAGCAGTATGGTTCTAATTTGTCATTCCCCTACCCAGTAGCAAATTGCAACACCCCCCAAAATCACAACGCAACAGATATACCACTTGGGGTGCTACTTTATAGTTCATACACACAAGTTACAGAAAACGACCTCAAAAGAGACGTGTCACACCCCGAGAATTTCAGGTCAATATTTTAAACTTTTTCGATCATGATTTTTGACTTTTATACGTTATGTTTGAATCCGGCAGTTTATCGGGAAGTTAACCCGCGTAAATTTGAAAAAGGTCATCGGACGCGTTCCGACTTCGGATTTTGATTAGTTTAGATATTATATGAGTTATTTTATCTTTTATAAGTGTTTCGTAGTTTACGATCACTCCCGGTATTTATTTTTACGTCTTAACATTTAAATTACATTTTTCGCGTTTTTGACCTACCGGAAACTCAAAATCTTTTTGTGTAAACTTTAGTTATCGTCCATCTCATGTTCATAAGTCAAAAATTTCATTCACCCTCCCCTCTTGTTATATATTGGACGTGTAAAACCAAACCAAATGCACCTTGAACCTTGAAATTAAATCAAAGGCATATTTCCTTGTCTTATTATGCATGTAAGTAGTGAAAATAACACATGAGAGGTCTTTCTCATGCACATATCCTCAAGTTAGACAAAGACAAATAATACTTACACACTTTGACCTCATTTGACCAAAATTTAAAATCAAGACCAAGTATAATAAACATTTCGCTACAATTTCAAATTTCAAAGCAATGCTCAAGGAGTTTCTTGTCTTAATTCTACTCTTTTATTATTATTTTTATTTCCTTAATGTACAATAGGGACATTGTATAAATCAAGTAGGGGGATGGGAGTAGAATTAATACTTGACGTATGTTTTGCCTTCGATTTTTTAGTTTTCTTTGAAAATTATGCCAATTTTAAATTTTTTTCTTAAATAACTAGAATTAATCTTTGTCGAATGCACATTACCCTTTATTATTATACTTGGTGAGATTTAAGCCTAATATTCTGTTTCCATCATATTACTCAAAAAATCCACCAAAATATTGAGTGTGCCGGTAGTATTGTAGACTTTAGAACTTGGCCTGTACATCATTTCGAGACCTAATTGATTAGCAGGAATAGATAGTTCAAGAAGGAAACACTTAGGAAATCACCCAAATAGCCTATGTTACACTGACTTGTCGACTTCTCATGATAAACCCTTCTGTTGCACTCATTATTAGTGCAGATACCCCTAGATCACCCATGTTGAGCCAATCCATGTTTTCAACCTACTCTATATGTTTCGTTACACCATTTCACCTTAGCCTACCCTTTAGTCTTTATTTTCTTTGTGTTGAAATATCTGGCTACTTAAGTCCATAGTTCAGGAGAATGGAACGAAAATTATATGCTTTCATGGAAGACCAATCAGTTGTGATCTATCAAGACCCTTCTGTATCATCACTTTCGACATTGTTTATCTCAAGTGGGGGGATGTGCATATAATATCAGATGCTGCAGGGGCAATAATTAAAGATACAAACCCCTGTAGCATTTGCACATTTACCATGAAGAAAAGAGGGTGCAACAAAAGGCCACCCATATGCTAAAAATGTAAAGATGGTGCAAAATAAAAATAAATAAATAAATGGAGCTAGTAGCCCATAATTGCACCAAAACATCTCTGTAAAATGGAGCTAGTAGCCCATTATTACACCAAATCATACCGATACTTATGAAGAATGGAGCTAGTAGCCCATTATTGAAGATCAGATTTTCAGACTTAACTCTTGGACCCATGGATGGACAGTAGCTAGTTATGACAACCTTAGATTACTTTAGACTATTTGTTTTGTGTTTTTACATTATCAACCATTAAAAGTGTATCTCATGTCTATCCTAAACCCTTTATCTGTGACACCCCGAGAAATTCCGTCCAATAATTTAGCCGTTTCCGTTTAGTAATTTGAATTTTTAAAGTTTCGTTTAGCTTTTACGTTTAACTGGGAAGTTTTCCGCTTTTATCTGAGGATCGTCACCGGGAGCGAACCGGGACACCTAACATTGTAGTATTTTGGCAATAGCCACGTTTTTATATTTTAGGGCAATATTTAAAATTTCATAATTTTCGGAGATACCGTTATTCGTTTCGTTACTTGCGTAAACCGTGTTTCATTTAAAAATGAGCATATGCATGGAAGGCTTGGAAATTAAATCAAATAAAGAGCACTAGCACCATATAATATTAAAAACCATTTTGGTCCCCTCCCCATGCATGCATGCGTCGAAACAAACACCCTTAATGAACCTTGGAGCCTAAGTTGAATTCAAATAACAATAAGACAAGTTCCAACTAGCATTTTTGTCCTAGAAACAATGTGATTGGGAGATCAAATTGGTCCCTTCCCTTCCTCTTGTCCTACTACACGAAACACACACACATACATGCATGGATCACCATTTTTGAATTTTGAATCACATAAGGCAATAAGACAAGTTAACAACTAGCATTTGTCCTTGCTTAATTTTGATTGGGAGATCATTTTGGTCCCCCCTCCCCTCCTTGTCTTATCCCACGCACACACACACTACACACTTTTAGTGTGTGAAGTAATCTTGCACATATATACTATATTTCATCTCATTTTTCATTCATATCACACACACACTTAGCATTTGAGTTTTCTTTTTTTCTCTCTTGCTCTCCCTAGCC
The DNA here is from genome assembly GCA_026074375.1 of Tanacetum coccineum. Lineage (NCBI taxonomy): Eukaryota > Viridiplantae > Streptophyta > Magnoliopsida > Asterales > Asteraceae > Tanacetum > Tanacetum coccineum. The sequence goes on along the minus strand of BQNB010090908.1, from coordinate 1,261 downwards.
ACGAAAAACACACACACACATACAAATTCATAATTTTTCCATCTTTGATCAAAAACTCTTGAAGATTTGTTGAAGGTTTGATCATTTGTATCATTCGGGTATTTGTTAAACAACATTTGGGTTGTATTAGTCTTGTTCATCCTCCTAAAAACCTTCAAACTTTGTAAGTCTTCAAATCTTTTCATAACTTGTACTTTCGTAATCATCTTGATGCATACTTACTAGTTGTACAACTTATTTTGTAAAAACAAAGATTTTAAAACTACATAAACCTTAAAAGGTTATGCTTATGGTTCGAAAATAATAAAAGAAAATATAAGGAAAGTATAGTTTTGTGATCGTGGTTATTTTTGTGTAATCAAAATGGTATGTTATAGCTTATTTGCATTCGGCTTATATAATAAGCTAATGGGAAAGCTTATTTGATTATTTTCGAGCTTATGTGACCTATATATGTTGCGTCCTAAATTAGAAAACATAAAGAAATATTTGTTCAAGCTAGTTTCTTGTAACTTAAATTTATTGAGCTTATTTCTAGCTTATTTTTGTTCGGCTTATATAATAAGCTTTTGTAAAAGCTTATTTTGATTATTTTGAGCTTAATGGGCTTATTGTATGGTTCGGCCCAACTAGAAAAGCGAGGAGAAGTATTCGTTTAGTTTATTTTGTTTCGGCTTATATTTGTTAGCTTATTTTTCTAGCTTATTTTGAAAGGACAAATAGTAAACTTATTCGGCTTAATAAATAAGTCTGAATATGGTTTGCTTGGCTTTTAGCCGCGTCCCACATACAAGGCCAACACAACAAGCTTATTCTTGAGCTTATGTGGTTCGGCTTATTTTATTGTGGCTTATTGTGAGCTTATTGATAGCTTATTATTAAGTCGCGTGTTTATTATTTAATGTTTTTCTTATCGGACTATATGGATAAGTAAAACTACATTTTTGGACTTAACGGGCCAAGGCCCAACATAAATACAATACACCAAGGCGTAAAGCTAGGATAAGTTCATGAATAGCTTATTTAATAGTGTACGACTTAGACGCTATATGTTTAACTCATTTTAAACGTTGGATGTTGCGAATAATAAGAGATTTGAAGATGTATAGTTTGTAATTATGAAAAGTGGATTGAAAGTGATTTGAAAATGATTTTAAATAAAAGTCTACAACTTTAGAAAACGTGTAAACACGAACGGGTCATGCCGAAATTTTTATAAATTATTATACTTAGTAAATATTAGAAAATACACATGATAAAA